>JAJOZX010005910.1:245000-289180 GCA_023014485.1 Bathynomus jamesi
CATTTGTTCAACCAATTAGTTTATTCATTAAAGTTTAGAAATTAAATTTCTTCGTAAATATTAAAAAAAGTTTAGCAGCCAATTTATACGTGGAGGAAAAAATGGAAAAAAAAAAAAATCTTTCAATGGTATAAAATTGAGAGAGTCAAACCTTTTTCATTCACAAAACTTACTAATGGAAATAATTACTTGTTTGTATAATACTACTCGACCTATTTTCAGTGAACTTACCCGATGTCTACGTAATTTAACTTAACTTGACCCCGAAAGACGCGAGTAACATTTGTTTTTGTGAGCAATTTGGACAAAATCACTGTCCGTTTTCACCGAGACAAAAATAAATGTATTAAAGGATTTTGAGTGATCAAATTTATGTCTTAAAGATTGTAATAAATATTAATTTAATATTAATTAAGTAATAGAAAGTGTCACGTAGATAATAATTCATAAATTATTTAGTTTTAAATCAGTTTCTGATAATCGAATAGTTTGGTTATAATTATTTATTTTAAAAACTTAATTGTAAGTTTGTTGTTAAAATGAACTATTATAAACACTCTCTCTCTCTCTCTCTCTCTCCTCTCTCTCTCTCTCTCTCTCTTGTGTAGCCATATTTTTTTTTCTTCCTACATTAATAATCGCCGAAAAATTCCCCAAAATATCCGTCTCTCTTCGATTCTTCAGTCGTGCTCTCCACTGCTAAAGGACCGAAGTTTATATCCTCCACTTCTAGCTCTCCTTCATAACCACACCTGGTTTGATCCACCTTCTGGAAGTAGTACGGTTCCACCCGGAATTTCACCAATTTTCCGCTGATCTGAATGAAAAGGGAAAACATTACCAATTAGACATCTTCGAAATGTGTCTTTTCAACGTATCCTTTTTATTTGCTTCATCACTACACTGTTTTTATTTATCATCTTACGAGACACGTTAGGAAGCTAAATTAGATATTAGTTCGTTTCTATTTTTGTAGGACTAAAATTGTAGGTTTTACATCCGCAACTTGCTTCATAATGTTTTTCTACAATGTCAGAAGAGTTTAAATAATATATAATTTATAACCAGTATATAACTGTATATACTGTATATAACCAATAGACATGACGATTTTTTTTTTTGTTGACTCCTGCGTATCACGTACTTAATTGAATGTCTACAAAAGTTGAAAACCAAAAATAAGCAGACAAGAAGACGTATGTAAAGAGAAGAAATGTAATTTTGTCGTAATGACCAACCACCACGCTAGTTTCCTAGAATTAAAATTCTACGAAAACAGATTTCAGCTTTTGAATGTACAGGGTGGCCCATAAGTCCCAATCGGTTATAATTAAAGCTAAAATATCTTACAAAAAAATCAAACAAAGTCCCGATTGGGACTTATAGGCCACCCTGTAGTTACGTAAAAAAATTATATTTTAAAATTATTTAAAAGATTATATAAAAAATTCTTCGAATTAAATATATAATTCCATCAAAATGTAAATTGCTCTTGAAGGATTTAATATACAGGGCGGCGCAAAAGTCGCGCACCATAGGAATTTTCAGTGTTGACTATAATATATTAACAACAGACGAGAGGATGAGCTTGGTTTTAACGTATAGAATACCAGGTACTACAAATCGATGAATCGATACAGCATTAAAATTCTGTAACGATTCATCGACTTTTGCGCCACCCTGTATAAGAAAAAGATGGAATAATATGAAGTATAAACAATGTAATAAGATCCATTTAAGTTATTTTACGAATAAAAAGATAATTAATTATAAAGTAAACGTCTTCAGTTCATGAGAGTGAATTTCAAGTGACTTAATTTCTTCTTAAAAAAATCCTATCTCATCGTGGTTAGTTCAGAAATAAACGTTATCATGTAATAGGCTTGAGTAAATGTTGTTGTGGTAAAAAGAGAGAGAGAGAGAGAGAGAGAGAGAGAGAGAGAGAGAGAGAGAGAGAGAGAGAGAGAGAGATTTTTATGAATACTTAGAATATTATAGAAATATAGAATTATCAGTACGTTTTCGTGGCTCATTAGTTGAGAATCAGATTCGAAACGTGCAAGTGCAAGGGCTCTGGTTCGACCACCGGCCGCCCACCTACTCTGTGATTACCCGGGCTTAAATGACTATCGGAGTTCGTGGCAATGCCCCTTCCTCATAGGAAAATAAAGTTTCCGAATGATACCCATTTTATGGTTGTTATTATTATCAATATATATATATATATATATATATATATATATATATATATATATATATATATATATAATACACACACACACACGAGTGTGTATATATATATATATATATATATATATATATATATATATATATATATATATATACACGAGTGTATATATATATATATATATATAAGAGGAGGGGGCGACAAGTTTGACCTTCGTGAAATGAGGAATCATCGCACGGAACATTTGAAAGGTTGAAAGGTATATGTCTATACCATATTTTATTTACACGATAATATTGTATGTCATACGAAAAAATAAATTTTAGATAAGATTTGTAATCTCAGATGACATCATTACACCTTAATGAGTATTTTTTTTAAGGTCTCTCTTCTTAGGCAACCTTTTTCCCTCCTCTTAAGCGACACTTCATATTCTTTGACTCTTACAGAATCCTCTTTTTCACACACACACACCACACACACACACACACACACACGCGCGCGCGCACTTGGCTACCTTGCAAAACTGCGACATTCCCACATTTTCAGTTGTGGATGATGACATTTAAGCTAATCTAACTAACGTAATAACTTAATCTAACTTAACCTAACTTAACCTAACTTTCGTTATATCCCCCTTTTTCATGATATTTAATGATTTTCATTAAAAAAATGTTTCAAGCCGCGATGACACTGGTAATGTCGAGATGGGCTGTGTGCATCCGTAGGATAGAACACACACACATACACAACTATATATATATATACACACACACGTGGAATATATATATATATATATATATATATATAACCCGAGAGGGAACTTCGGGAACGAATTTTAACGTCCAGTACCCTTGAGTAATTGATTGATGCCGTAAATGAGAAGTGGGCACGGATCAACCCAAACATCGCCGGAAACCTAATGGAGAGCCAGAGGAGATTCTATACGCATTACTAGGTACTGTTCAGTCACATACTGTAGCTTATTGCAGGGCAGGATATATATAAGGGGACCTTTGCACGAAACACCCGACAGGTTTTGCTAGATACAGTGCAAAGGAAAGCTAGTGAATGCAACTCTCTAATACGTCAAGAAAAATTTAGCGTCGAACTGGAATAATTAGTACGGAATTGATGGAGAAGAGAGATGCTTTTATCTTCTCTTTTTCCAGTTTAGTCAAAGAGAAGAACTTATTTTGTGATGTAATAATGTAAATATTAATTGTTATTTAGGCCAATGTTGCGAGTGACTGAGTCATTTCGAGACTTGAAATTATATAAAATACTTTCACTTCAAAACAGAAAGTTTATTCATCTTTTATCTACAAAAAAAAAATATATATATATATATCTAAATCCTAAAAATGACGACGAAGACGACGGTGACGACGACGGTGACGACGAGGACAGCATCAGAGACAACAACAGCGAAACCAGAAATCGCCCCCAAAATATAAATAACGCATCATAAATTAGACATTAATGGCTCATCGCGTTTCGACTCAAATTCAGACATAAATACTTTAACACTACTACTACTGCTACTGATACTACTGCTACTGATACTACTACTACTGATACTACTACTACTACTACTGATACTACTACTAATACTACTACTAATAATAATAATAATACTACTAATAATAATTTATAACGATGAAATGCTTATACAATACCATCATGTTTTTTATATATATATATATATATATATATATATGTGTGTGTGTGTGTGTGTGTGTGTGTGTGTGTGTGTGTGTGTTTACTTTTACAAGCATTAAAGCCAAATTGATTTGTGTGATGTAAATTTTCTTAAAAGAGTAAATAAAAAAGGTTTAAACATTTCTTTTCAAATTTTAGGTCACATTTTGGTAATCAATAAAATTATTCCGATAAAAATAAAATAAATGTAAAAATCATTCGTATAAATAACGACTGTAAATTTTTACATTAAAATAATTAATATTAATATTTTGTTTACATTTCCGTCTGTTATTTTAGTTTAATTTTTATTTGCCTTCGAGAAATTATTGAAAATGTCTTTGAGTTGCGAGAAATGTTACGCAGTTCTTAAATTTTGCATAACCCTGTGAAGAGAGAGAGAGAGAGAGAGAGAGAGAGAGAGAGAGAGAGAGAGAGAGAGAGAGAGAGAGACTTAATAATGTATAGCTCTTTTTCAGTAAAATTTTCTGTATGTCCTTGCAAGGTCGATGTAATTATATAAATGGAGAGGTTGTATTTGAAGTATTTATATGTATAAAACTAATGCTCGGTTCAAAATATGATCACCCTGTATGCAACACGTTCAGAAGACGACATGGCAGTGGCACTTATTTATTTATTTATATCTTCAAATCTATTAATTTGCTCTTTGTTAGCTTATACAAAGTCTATTCCTCCCGAATTGTTCATTCTGACGAAGGTCAAGCTTTTCACTCCACCTTAGACCTACAGTTTAACGTGGAATCCCAACCACGCCGCACCAGTAGCCCATCGTCTTAACCACTAGACTACCCATTTATCTACCAACCAATTTCTTTATTGTGTGGAAGGATGAACAGCTGGGTTTTGCTGCGCCTGCCTTCACCGGGTCTCGATCAGGGTGTGAAACTCACCAAAATTTTCTGATGGCCCACAGACCAATGAGCTTGAGAATCTACTGGCCCGTAAAGAAAACTACTGGCCCGCTTTACTCACAATGTAAATTATATACAAAAATAATGTGTTGTATATAAATTCCCCAATTTTTATATACGGTGTAAAAACTATTTTTCAAGCTTATACAAGGCATCATTCATTTGAGAAATTCCTTCAGTAGTATCGAGTCCATAATATAATAACATTATTATACCATGATTTACTACCATGGGCGTAGGAGGCGGGGGTCTGGGGGGGTCCTGGACTCCCCACCCCCCAGTCAATCTTTGTGTCGGGTCCATTTTGCCTCACTTTATCGGGTCCATCACATCATGTCAATGAGAGAAAAATTTAAAGGGAGGAAAACAGGATTAGAAGGCAAAACTGTGAACTGAAATTATTTCACAAATTAATTTTATTTGACCACTTGTATGGTTGTATACACCTGTACAGTTGTCTTGTCTTGTGTGCATCTGATTTCAAATACTGTTAGTATGTAAACCTGGATAACTGTATTCATATCAAATGGTAGTATTAGATGATTAGATCCATTGAAGCTATTGTTCGCTTTGCATTAAATTAGATATAAAGAAACGTTTATTTTTGTTTTAATCTGAACTTTGTATTGTAGACTTAAACTTAACGCAAGTTAACAGTAAGTAATATGGTTTACCTAACATGATACACAACAAATAATAATAAATACGTGACATAACAATACTATGGTTTATGTAACCCCAAATTAACATATTTATACAAATCCAGCTTTGTCTTCCTACAAATACTACTACCAAAAAGTGAAAGTATACATTTTTAACACTCCACAGTCCACAATCCCCTTGCTTCTACCAGCATCATTTTTTATGGCTTGGTCCTTTCATTTTCGCTCAGCGCTACACTAAAAAAATTCCTGCAGACGCTAATGTGCTAGCTCAATAATTTTTGTATAGGTTATGGAAATGTCGGTCTGAAGCTCTGAGCAACATCTTTCTTGACAGGTCCAAAACCTGGACCCCCAGAGACTACTTATCCCGTACGCCGATGTCTACTACCGGCATCAAATTTTATCGAATTCTTGTGCAATAAATGCGAGCAACATGGCCATTGGCTGGATACGCGAGGTTAATCGGCCTGGAGCCAATCATTACACAGTTTACGTAGAGCAAAGTAAACCACGTTCATATTATTGTGGTATTGGTAAAAGATTCGTCCGCTATGCGCTAATTTATTTAGACCTACCCTACATAAAGGCTACATTATATATTGTTGTTGTTGTTGTTGCTGTTTAGCCGATCAGCTCACCCTGATCGAGCAAGCCGGCGACACGCAGGTAACCGATTGCCCTCTCCGGAGTGGACCAGAGGTTCAGCGCACTAGTGATGTTGTGTTGTGTACGTTGTTGTGCTAGAGCGGTACAGTCTGTCATAATGTGTTCAATTGTTTGTGGTGTGTCCTGGTACAGGTGGTAGGTGTCGTCTATGGGGTTGTCTAGTCTGTGTTTATATGTCCGTAAGTTGGGGTGATGTCCACATCGGAATCGTGCTAAGTTAACTACATTATATATTGTTGATCTTATGAATAAATAAATGATGTTTCACATGTATTGTGTTTATTTGCTTATCTGTGGCTTGTACTAGGCTTGCCAGCATAGCAGCAGGGTTAAAACATCGCTGGCCAGTCGGACCAGCTGTCTTATAAAAATTACTGCTCCGATGTGAAAATAACTGACCTCGGGCCAACAGGCCAGCGGAAATTTCGTGAAATTTCACGCGCTGGCCTCGATCCTGGGGCCGATGGATTCGTAGTCAGCGACGCTAACCACTACACCACCGAGGCGCCTTATACATATAAAAAACTGTAAAAATTGGTATGTAAATCATTTTATTCCATTGATTTGTTATGACTGTAATGATTTTAGAATCTATTATTTTGAAATAAAAATATTTCACCAATTTTGCTAAAAGAAATCTTGCATTCGAAATGAAAAATAAATAATGTATTTTATAATAATTGTTTATCCATTAATCAACTGCACGCTTATGAATGTCGTAAACTGTGTAATAACCTTTTATTCAAAATCCATTATTTGATAGATTTACTACAAAGGTCACCCGCGATCAGCTGTTCTTAAACAACAACAACAACAAAGGTAACGACAAAAATGGCACATTATATTTCTAAAATACAGTACAGTATACGACGTCATCTCACAAAAACTGCAACGACATCCGAGATGTACTGTACAAGTTCTACTGCAAAATTACACGCATAATTCTGGAATTCATTGCTCCGTATATCTTCTTCGCGTGTACCATTGGTTCCAATAATCGGAATACACTGTGCCGTAAGGTAGGTGTAGCTCACTCTTTTTTGATTACTGGAACCGATTATTGGTTTCAATAATTGGTTCCAATAATCGGGTAGGTGTAGCTCACTCTTTTTTTGATTATTGGAACCGATTATTGGTTTCAATAATTGGTTCCAATAATCGGAATACACTGTGCCGTAAGGTAGGTGTAGCTCACTCTTTTTTGATTATTGGAACCGATTATTGGTTTCAATAATTGGTTCCAATAATCGGAATACACTGTGCCGTAAGGTAGGTGTAGCTCATTCTTTTTTGATTATTGGAACCGATTATTGGTTTCAATAATTGGTTCCAATAATCGGAATACACTGTGCCGTAAGGTAGGTGTAGCTCAATCTTTTTTGATTATTGGAACCGATTTACATATAAAAATAATCATTAAGTAAATTGCTTATTTTCTCTTTGTCCTAAAGTAAATCATTTGGGCAGAATGTCCAAAATTACTATAATTGACGCTCATTCACGTCTTTGGACATAATGCCTTCGCTTGATTTTTGTCAGTACTCACAGTCTGGCGGAACCGTCGCTTGAGGAACGGTTCTCTGGACAGGATAAGGCCCTGCTGACGATGCCCGATTAAGAGACCTTGACAGGCGAAAATACCCGCGGCCGTGTTATAGTCCGTATGGAACACAATCAAATCGTAAGATCCCGCGATGTCTGAAATAGATTTTACCGCAATTAAAATCACATCGATCGTGGAAGCAAAACATGTCATCATCATCATCATCACACGCAGGTGTGGGTGTGTCACCCGTGTGTGAGTATGTGGTTTTATAACTACTGTACAAACTCGTATCCACCCACATACCCATAAACTCGTACAAACCGCGCTGAACACCCTATCTCCGCCATCTTCTAGTCGGCGTCGATAATAATAATAATAATAATAATAATAATAATAATAACAATAATAATAATTCCCCTTCAGCTATTATAGCTGTAATTAAAACCAATCCAATATTAATGAATAAAAATTTGAAAATAACCTTCGTTTTTAGTTCAATGTTGAAAGCAGTTGTCAAATCCTTGAAATCAGTAAAAATTATTTGGATAAATAAATCCTTCAAAATTAACATCATATGTTAAATAACTGAGAAACGCTAACTAACAATATATTGACAGTATATTTAAATATATATATATATATATATGTATTATTATTATTAATTCTATTAGTTATTAGTTATACTTGATAAGAATGCAGTACTAGACGCTTAAAAGCAAAATTGAAAATAATTGAAAAATAAGTTCCAATTCTCTCTCCAAGAAAGAATTATTTAAAATATTTTAAATTTTTTATTGAAATATGTTTTCTAAACAAACATTTTATGTATTAAATTATTCTGATTAAATATTCTTAAAACCATAATATGAAATGTTTCAATATTATCTAAATTTTTTATTTACCACTTTTTTTTATAACCAAATCTTAGGAATAACTTTTTCCTATCAGAAAATTCGGCTTAAATCAATTTGATAAAAAACTATTTTTTTCTAAATGGCGCACGATTTCATGCGCGCTGATCTTAAGTTTTATTTTTTTATTAGCAGGAATCGTATATGTTGAGATGGATGGGGAGAATCGGCTGTAGTGGAGTAGGAATGTATGAGGTACAATATAGGACTTATAGGTTATCTTAGGCTGTATCCAAAGTCTCGAAGAATTATTGAATGTACAACCGCCTATCACTGAAAAAATAATGGGTTAACACAACTAAAATACACTAAATAATATTTTAGTTTTAGCAAAATTTCGGTAATAGAATCCCTTTCTGTTATAAGAACATAAACTTTCGTTATTACTAATATGTGGTAGAAATAACTAAAATAGGTGCTAAATTAACTAAAATTCTGGCTATACTGTAATATAACTAAGCGTTTTTTGCAGTGTACATTCAATCTGTTCCAAATAAGAAATATGTCATTTGTTCTTCGTTTTCCAAAATGATTATCTGTGTCTAAATAGGATATATTTGTCTGATGTTTCAAAGTGTTAAGAGCGTGCAGTAAAACACTCAAAGACTCACTCAATGGCCATCTAACGTTGAAGCTTCCTGGTTTTCCTTTTGGTTTCAACTTTCCTGTTGTAACTGAAGCCGAGTCTAGACCGACGGAGTGGAGCAATCCTACGAAAAAGGTAAATTAAAAATTAAAAAAATCCGAGATAACGACCTTCATAATATATTTTCTTTCCACGTTTGATGCATTACAATGACTGAGAAGATAAAAGCATTTTATCAATACATGATTTCGAGGTTAAAATACAGAGTTTCTTTGTGAATACGAAGACAGTTCTCGGAAACTCTTTGATTCGCAGAATCAAAGTTCGAAAACAATGAAGACGAAATGGCAAATTTGACGTCATCTTTCGACGGGATTGAATGATAAAAACGTCATTAATCAACAAAACGAATCTGAAATGCGATCGCAATTTCTTACCGGATTTCCTTTTTTCGTAAACGTTCCAAGTGTCATTATTTTCCTTGGAAATATTCCACGACATGCATTTTACGCCCTTCTCAAAGAGCTCCACAACGTACCACAATCCTTCAAACTTTAATCATTCAAAAGAGATCATCACTCATTAGTCATTATTATTCATTAATAAAAATTGTGAAAATAAGTAAAATTCTAATTAAATTTATAAATAACTGTAAAGGTCTGTGAGACAAAGAGAAAATGAATAATAACACTGGCCAACAAAATGAAACTTTTTTTCCTCATCACAAACATGATCACACTTTTCTTAATGCATTTTTCGCGCTGATTCCGAATCTGGTTTCATTTTTTTCTAGCACGTATAGTTATATAAATACACTGGTTTTGATATTTTTAAGTTTTTGATATTGCTATAAGAAAATTTATGGATGTATAGATCACACTTAGGAATGCTAAACAACAAATACATCATATACTTTATTCAATGTACTTATAAATAAAGAATATATACATTATTTTATTAAAAGCGCTGTGAGTGTGATTTCCTTTTGTAAATTTGGCCTGGATTGTCACGATACAGCATCCAACAATGGTCCGCCATCATGCTTTCATTCCAATATCCTTGGTAGCGCTTCTCCATCATCTGAATATCTTGATGGAAGCGCTCTCCTTGCTCGTCACTCACTGCAGCAAGGTTTTCAGGAAAGAAATCTAAGTGGGAATGCAGGAAGTGAATTTTTAACGACATTCGACACTCCATTTCTTTGAAGGCATCAAGGAGGTTCTTGACTCCATCCTTATACGCAGGTGACTTGTTGCTTCCAAGAAAGTTTTCACATATCCATTTGAACGCCAGCCAAGCCTTCAATTCCAGCGGACTTAGGACTTTTTCAAATTCAGTGTCATTCAAAACCTCCCTTATTTGTGGCCCAACAAAAATTCCTTCCTTCAATTTTGCTGCAGTAACCTTCGGAAATTTCCTTGAAAGGTATTGGAACCCTTCAGAATTGACTTTACCCATTGCTTTAACAAAATTCTTCATTAAACAAGTTTAATGTGAAGAGGTGGCAGATAGATCTTTTGGGGATCCACTAAAGGGACAGACTGGACATTGCTTATCTCTGGGACATATGTATACCTAAGTGGCCAGTCACTTTTGGTGTAATGTTCTATAGTGGCGCGACTGTCCCACAGGCAAAGGAAACAACAAAATTTTGTGAATCCTGACTGCATACCCATAAGCATTCCTATAACTTTTAGATTCCACAAACATTCCATTGATGACTGTCGTATTTGATTGCCTTAAGTAGTATATCCATATTGTCATATGTCTCTTTTAGATGGACGGAATGGGCAATGGGGATGGATGGCATTATATTACCATTATGCAAAAGAACTGCTTTCAGGGGTCATTCTTACATTGTCGAGGCATGTTGACTGATCTGAGCAAACTATAAATTCAAAAAAAATGTACACCAACTTGACACAACAATTCTTGGACTGGACTGATCTTTTGACACACAAAGCACGGCGTTGTTGCCTGAATCACAATGCTGCTAGACGTAAAAGCTCACACCTGAAATACATAAGATGTATAATTAAGATAATTGAAATCAATAAGATGAATAAACTAAAAAACACAATAAAATAAACACAATCAAATGTTGAAATATTAGTATTTTGCCTATTTAAAATGGTTAATCTGTGTAGTTATATATATGCCTTCATCTTGAAAACTATACGTGCTAGAAAAAATCTGAATGCAGTTTTGGAATCACGTGAAAAATGCTATCCAGCCACCACAAATTTTACTCTGATGAAAAATCTTTGTTGACCAGTGTATAATCAGTATTACTTCGATTCTGTATTTAATTATAATTTGAACGTGACTTATTATACGAGTATATCATATATTAAGGGACAAATTACATATGGAGCTATATATAAAATATAAATAAAATATAAATAAAATAAATAAATATAAATAATATAAATAAAATAGTCAGGTGGGCTAGAAACTGCATGACAGAGCGCTCAGGCCAATTAATATGGTCATTGCTCTAATTCGTGTATTATTATTATTATTATTACCAGCATCACTGGGATTCGAACCTCTGACCTCAGTGTCTTCACTTCGCTTACAGGGAAACATTTTTACCCACTAAAACAGATGAAAAGAAAGAATAATAATAGATAGAATTCCTTTACCTTTTCTATTTCAAAATCTTCCATTGGGTCTACTTTTGGGCAACCTCCCAAGAACCCCTCGTGGCCACGGCAGAATTGCACCATCCCCAGCAGAAGGAGAAACACCAACGTGCCCATTTCACCGACTAGAAATAAAAAATAAGGCAAATAAATAAAGAAACCATTAAAATAATTGAAGAATTAACATTGTAATAATGATGATATCTACAAAATAAACATCTCTATGGGAGAATTTTCTCTCTAAAACACTAAAAAAACTGACTTCAACTTTTTAGTATCTTTCTAAACTGTGAATTAATACAAGATAAAAACCAAAACTAGACAAAATTTGTATTCCAAAGGATTTTTTTTCTAAACCCTGAATATTTTTTCCTCTAAACCCTAAATATTTGTAACTTTAACCTCATATAAAAACAGTGAATTTAAATGAACACCGAGAAAACCTCGAACAACTCGTAACAATAACTAATCCTTTTATAAGTAAATATTTGCAAAGTACGTAATGGTTTTATCATTATTAAGAGAAAAAAACGTTACGGAAAAATCTGAATTTTATACGTAACTTATTTGTCCGTAAAAATCTTCTGAAACACGATTTTGTCTTCTATTTTTCGACTCTTTGTGGAAAATGATGTATTCGTCTCTTATTTATAATCTCGGAGAACAATCATTCTTCAGTTATTTCCACGTTCACTGATTCCAAACAACTTTTAACAATTGAAGTAATGATTGATTTCCTTCCTCTTTCTTTACTTCTCCATTATTCCCTTCATACTGTACATATATTATTACTATAACTCTAATCAATCAACCTATAATTGTGTTTCCGGTTGGTAATATAGATAATATAATATATTATATGTGTGTGTGTGTGTGTGTGTGTGTATTTTTTTCACGATGTTCAGTCTTTATGCAAATATACACAAAGAGCGCTATTGTCGTTCCAGAAGAGTACCACCAACAATACTAAGAGAGAACGTGCGTCTTCTCAATATGCAAAAGTACATTTTTTTTATTTAAACTAAAAAAAAAAGGAAATAATTAAAAAAGAATCATTGAAGTATTATGCAAATATTGCGCAGTATTTTATCCAGATATAACATTTGGTAAAAGTGAGTAACAGTGGACATTTTTTTTTGTTTTATTTAAAAAAAATAAAATGATTAATAAATTCCAAATAGCCTTTTATGCCATGAATAAGTGGTTTTCGTAGATAGAAATTGTAAATAAATCTATAAATAATAGTTAAACATGGGACTAGTTCGTGTCGCGTATAGACTCATTAGATAGTTAGATATTTGGCCGATTAACTATACTAGTCGAAATCCATATTAAGCTCCAAATAAATCTAACCTAACCTAACCTACATAACCCAACTTACAAAAATCATTTACTTGTGGTTGTATGCTCTGTTGGGCTATTTATTTGGAGCCCAATATAGATTTCGGCTACTATAATTACTCGCCCAAATATCTAAATATCTAATGACTATACGCGGATCTTTTAAACTATTCCCCCCCCCCCCCAACATACTCTTTTCAACAATCAACACCCCAATGTTGATCTTTTTAACTATATCCCCCCAAAAGTTTAAACTCTGCAAATTAACCAAAATAAGATAAGAAAACAATAACAACAAATTTATTATTTATTGCAAACATATAATAAATAGAGAACCATTATTTACATTGGATAAAATTTGAATGCCCGGCTAGGTCAACGTATGCCCTTGACGATTGGTTAAGTTTAGTCGTGATATTTGCGTTAGTTTTAACGAAAATATAACGACTAAACCTAACCAATCGTCAAGGGCGTACAGTTGACCTAACCGGGCATTCAATGAACTTAACTGGGTCTTCAGTTGACCTAACCGGGCATTCAATTAACCTAACCGGGCATATATATATATATATATACAGGGCCTATCAGAGGGGGGGGGCTAGGAGGGCCATTTGGCCTGGGCCTCAAGTTTAAGGGGGGCCTCAAATTTAGAAACTTTCAGGTTTGAATATATGAAAATGAAAATGAAAAGGTTTATTGGCAGACTATAGTCCATATGACAAATATTATTAATACAATGACAGTTCATATACTAAGGATAGAAATATATACAAATGATTAGAAATAATATTGTAATGTCGAAGTTAAGTGGAGCTACAGACAGACGTTTTCGTACAAAGAAGTCCATAGCTTAGAGGATAAATGGCAGGACTCATGGATAGCTTGGATGATCGGGTTGGTTGATTTTTTAATTCTTTGCATTAGACTGTGTTGAGCACGTCATGTTACCTCCGGGAAGCTCGGGACATTGCGGGTAGCAAACATTTGCGAAGCTGAGCATCTCGGGGGTAATTTATGTAAGAGTCTAAAAGACCTGTTGTACAGCAAATTTAGGGTTCTGCCAGAACCTTTTTTATAATTCACCCAGAGTTGCTGACCGTATATATTACTGCAGAAAGTACGAAAGAGTGTCTTTAGCTTCACTTGTACAGAATCGAAAGTTCCTTATGGTCATATTCGCTTTAGCACAGGCTTCGAGATTGTTTTCTTATATCGAGTCATCACCCAAGGAACTGGTAATAGTTTGACCCAAATACTTAAACTCTTCTACTTCCTCAATTACTTCACCATTCATTTTAAACCTTATATCAGCTAGCTGATTACAGCTTTTAGGATGAAATTGCATAACTTAGTTTTTGTAACATTAAAAAGAATATCATGTTTCTGCGAATACACTTCGCAGACATTTAGTAGCCGATCCAGAACTTTAACAGAGGGACTTATTAACACCACATCATCGGCATAAACTAAGTTATTTATCCTTGTGTTATCTATACAACATCCCACTGTTGCCTCACTAAGTGAAGCAACTAATCCGTCAATATACACATTAAACAGCATAGGGGAGAGCAAGGAGCCTTGTCTCACCCCGCAAGAGGAGCCTAAACACTCGGATAGTACATTGCCACCTAACAGTGAAAGATTGGTGGGAATACCAAAATTTCAATAAATTTAATATGTACATGGGAACCTTCCTGTCTTCTAGTTTTGCAAATAAAATATTGTGGTTCACCCTATCATATGCCTTACTTATATCGAGGAAACAGCTATAAATGGTTGAATTACTGTCAATGTATTTAGATATTGTTTCTTTAAGTACATAGATACACAGGTCAGTTGAGTGGGACCTTTTAAAGCCAAACTGATTAGGAGATGTCCATAGGAAATCATTTAATCGGAGTAACAAGAGTTTTTCTAGTAGTTTCGAGAAGCAGGAAGCGACAACAATAGGCCTGTAATTATTGCTGGACAGAATGTCTCCGTACTTATTTTTGACCAGGGGCAAGATATATACCCTCATGAACTCTGCAGGGATATGGCTATGAGCAAGCATGGCTGATAGGAGCAATGATATATGCAGATATACTACGTCATTTGCATATTTTAAGTGCTCATTCGATAAGTCATCTACCCCTGACGCAGAGCCAGTCTTTAACTCTTTAATTAACCTCTTTACTTCAGAAAATGATATCAAAATATTTTTCCTTGTCCCTCCCACAATCGTTTCGCTGCCATCTATCTTAAGATTATCCCTACTCACACTGTTAAGAATGTTAGAGTAGTGGTTTTTCCACAGCTTCGCAATTTCATCCTCCCCCGACACCCCATCGATTGTCGGAGGGAGGACATTTTTGACATCCGTTTGATTCTTAACAAATTTCCAAAATTTGTTATTATCATTATTTATGCGAGCTTCTCAGGCTTTTGATGCTCGAATAGACTCTTCTTCCTGTTTACATCGCCTTATGGCCGCCTTATACTGGCCCCGACTTCTACACATATTCATGTAAGTAGGATAGTGGCAAAATGTGAGACAGCAATGGATCAATTTGAAAATTTCCCCCCTCACCGTCCTTCATGGCGGTCCCTCCTTTATGAGGTGTCCTTCATGGTCCTTCAAAAAAAAAAAAAAAAAAAAAAAAAAAAAGGGAAAAAATAAGAGGGGGAAAAAAAAGGGGGAAAAAAAAGAGGGGAAAAAAAATTAAGAAAGGAGTGAGCCTCGCCTTCCTCCTTCAAAAAAGTTCTTTCATGAGGCAAACAAGAACAAACATGAAAAAACATACATACATTCAAGTACTTTCTGTTCAGGCAAATTCCGCCAGACAGTAGAAATGGAAACGAATACCTGAAAGGTTTTAATAAGCCTAACCACATTGCGCATCAACACATCCAATTTTCAAGTGTTAACAAATTGCGAACAATACATAAATGAAAATCAGAGTGATCATATTTTAAGTCGAAAAACAAGTTCTTTGTTTAATATCTGTATTATGAAAAATAAAATGATTATTTATTATTTTAATTTAAATAAATTAATTTCTCTCTTTTTTAAGGGAAACTGGCTTATTTTCAAACGAGATGATCTTCAAATACAATATATGCTCATTAGGGTTATAACTTTTAGACTTTTTTTCAAATAAAAGATCTCCTGTATCATAAATCGATGAACTTTTGCTTAAAAACAATGAAAAAGACCCTAATTCCTCTCAGATTTTAAAAAAGGTCACCCCCAAATCAAAAGTTTGAATCACCATAACCATATATTTACGTTACTACTCATAAGTATATAAATATATATTATTAGAGGGCGGACTTTTAGGTTTTAACCTAAAAAATATTTTCGAATTTTTCAGTACGCTAATATATCGTGAGATCGCCCGAAAAATCACTTCCGGTGCTCAAATTCGATGACTAATATCAATCCACCCATACAAGAAAATTCTAGAACACACGACATTGTTCTTCATGCACTCGCAAATTGTATAAAAGCACGAAATGAAATCAACCGAATCACTTGTGTCCAGTATTGCGCAATAGTTACTCAACTGTTCAGTTCAACTCAACTTCAGTTAAGCTTTTATTATTTGTAATATGTTCGCTTAATTAAAAAACGTAGCGAAATGTGGAATTCGCTTCTGCACTCTTGAACATTCCAGAAAATTTTTTAAATTTATTAACCATAATAATTTGTTGAATTTTTCTTCATTTTAACACGTAAACAAAAGCGTATCCAGAATGTTTTGTAGAGGGGAGTCAAACTCAAAAAATATATAGAGCCCAAAATATTTGGTGATAAATTTTTCGTGAGACGTTCTATGGATGTTCTAAAAATATTTTCCAAAATTTTATCACCTAAAAAATAAATATTTGGTCATATTTTTTCACCTAAAAATCCGCCCTCTAATTATTATATTATTTCTATCTATATTAATATTATAATATATAATATATATATAAACAAACAAACAAATCAACTTAATACCTTTTTATATCTGTTTCAGAAGCAATATAATGTCACACAAGAAAAGTGATACTACCATACAGAAGAACAAGGATATCTGGACCAATAATCTGGTGGATTCCAGCAGTCACATAGAAGAAGAGGAAGTGTGCCTTTAGAAGAATCTTCACTAGAAGAAAAATGCAGAATGCCACTCCAAATCCAAATCATTGGACGGTACCAGTTTCTTGGAACAGAAATCAAAGGAAGAAAGGAGCGAATAGTGGAAATTTCCAAAGAAGTTACAAAATTATGGAAGAATAAATTGAATTTTACGCATGTGTCAGATCAAGTAATACGAGCAAAGCTTGACAAGGTGATGAAGACTTATGATGAATGTGTCAGGAGGGGAAAATATGATGCCCTGAATGAACTTTTTGATATCACTAAAGTAAATGGCCAATGGTTATCCTCGGAAGACAAACGACTGTACCACCTTCAAGTGGAAAGCAAGGGAGAAGTGGGGTACTCTACAGGTCAAGTTGCAAGTGAAGAAACGATTCACCCTTCAAAGAGACGAAAATTGCCTGCTGAATCAGCATCAACATCTTACAATCATGTATCTGGTGGTAGTGGTGCTGAATCTGAAGAGAGCGAGCATGAAGATGAAGATGAGAGTATTACTCCACCAACCAGAAGACATAACAAAAGTAAAGTTGCAACCAACTTGGTGACATCCACAGGAGTATCAACAAGTAAAGCCGCTAAAATATGCAAACAGTTGTCACTTGATGGTATTGACATTCCAACACCAAGTCAAGCAGCAATTTACAAGCCAGCATACAAAGAGGCTGCTAAATTGAAGGAGGAAATGATTGAAAATTTACAGATGGAAGAGTGGTCTTTACATTTTGATGGAAAGCGCATTGAGGAAAATGAGTATCAAGTAGTGGTACTTAAAAATGAAAGAACCGAAGTAAAATTGGA
Organism: Bathynomus jamesi; assembly: GCA_023014485.1. Taxonomy (NCBI): domain Eukaryota; kingdom Metazoa; phylum Arthropoda; class Malacostraca; order Isopoda; family Cirolanidae; genus Bathynomus; species Bathynomus jamesi. The sequence continues at coordinate 263,112 of JAJOZX010005910.1, forward strand.
TGCATTGCGTCTGAAAGATGGCAAGGCTGAAACTATTGCTGAAGGAATTGCAAAAGTTATTGATGAATACACCTTATGGAATGCAATAAAGATGATCGTTGCTGATACAACAAGTGTTAACACTGGGAAAAAGAGTGGCGTTGTTGTCAAATTGCAACGAATGTTCTCAGAGAAGGGTATCTGCAAACCACAATTTATCAGTTGTCAGCATCACATTCTGGACAGGATTCTCCGTTTGGTAATGGACGAAGATCTTGGTGCTAACACCAGTTCTCCAAACATCGAATATCCATTTGTATCCCAACTGGTGAAGAATTATGAGGAACTAAAGGCACAGTTTGTTATGGAACAGAAGAGGTCCTCGAGAAATCAGGATGGAGAGATGATATTAAGTTTTTGTACCATCTAACACGGGTGTTTAGATTCTTTGAAGAAAAAGGGAATTTTCCTTTGATTAACTTTCAGAAAATTCCAAACATCAGCAATGCGAGGTGGCATTCAAGAGCCATTCTAGCTATCCTTGCATTTATTCTTATACCTACAACAAGGAAGACTTTGGAGAAGGTATGCAGATTCATTTCATACAACTGGGCAGAATATTGGTTTACTAATCAGATGTACAATGAAAATGACTTCAAGAACTTGTCAGAAATATTGAAACCTTACAAAAAAGCATTGAACTCATTGGAAAATCACTGGAAGCAGGAGCTATCCCCACTCAAGATACCAAGAAGTAATCAGTGTGCAGAACGTGCAATCAAAGTTATGCAGGAACTGTATGCTGCCTGCAGAAACAAAAACAAACTGCAACTTCGGTTTATTCTAAGCAATAAGCAGTAATATATGTACAAGTATTATAACGATTATGTTGTGAGTTCTTTTATTATATTACATGGAATATGCAATAAAGTTACGTACGCAATAATCGATGTTTTGATTTCGGGGTGACCTTTTCTAAAAAGATATTAAAATGAAAGTTAATTTCTTTGTTTTTAGGCAAACGTTCATCGAATTAAAGTACAGGAATATTAGGTTGTAAAAACGTTATAACCCTAAATTGCTCATAGCGCACGCATATTTGCTTATTTACTTTTAAATATGTAGTTTTCTGTTATTTACACCGATATATACCATCACATTCACTTTCACATGCCATCTTCTGGTATGTGAATTAATAATTTTACTATACAGCAAATTTCGTTATAAAATTGCATATGTTAAAAAGAACATCAAGTTGCGTAGCGCAGCTTTGAAACTGAAGCAACAAATCTGTTATCCTCCTCTAAACATCCACTTAAATATTATTACTAATATTGATTTATTGTTATTATTACATATATATGTACACGTATTAAGAGTATTTAAATTAAATATATTGATTTCAATTCCCTTCGTAATAAAAGCAAACTGACAAAATTCTGCCTTCTAAGCCAACTGACGGAGTAATATATGCTTTAATTAAACAGATGTTGCTATCAGGCAACTCATCATAGTCATCGAATAGAATCAACTAGTGAACTAACATATATATATATATATATATATATATATATATATATATATATATATATATATATATATATACTTTTAAAGAGAACACATTACGTAATTTTATATTTTAGAAGTACAAATCATCAAATTTTATTTCCATCTTAGCCATGACTTCTTTCCACGGTAGTAAACATCAAATTATTATTCTTAAGTTTCTGTAAACCAGTAATTGCAATTGTCTTTTTATTATTCCTATTATGTCATAAATAAAATTTACGCAGTATCCATTTCATAAGAGAATCAACACCTATGATCTTAAAGAATAATGTTAGCTTCTTGGTTTATTTCGAATCGAATAAGTTTACCAACAGTATATAATACACACACACACACACCACACACACATATATATATATATATATATAATTATGTTAATCACAGACCGTGCATGGAGCAAGGAACTCTTATGGGGAAATTGGGGGAATTTCACAATTAAACACGTGAAATGAATGAAGGGTACAGCTGTGATATATATATATATATTTGATAGGTTCACTGATTCAATCTACAGTATTTGCATAATTCTTTGTACGTTGATTATATTCAGCATCTCAGTTCACATTCTTACCAGATTTTCCAGGCTAGTTAATAAACAATTTTAAAACGTATGTAATTTTTCTAATAATTTAACTGTAACGAGTAGTAGTTAATCATTACTGCTAACAACTTTTGGTTATAAAGTACACAGGTCTACGAATGAGAAATTTGTAAGAGCAGTTTTCTTACTAACAGTTGATTTTATATAAATCAAATACTCTGATTTCGAATAAGGCGTACATTTTACTATCACGTAAGAATTTTCTGCAAACTGGAAGGGAAACACAGCTACATAAATAAATATTATTTATTTCAATTTACATTAGGTATCTATTTCGTTTGCTATGTTAATTACAAATGCAAACAACTTTAAAAAGAAAGATTGTTATTTAAGCCAGCTAGTTTTCTTGCGGCCTATGCTATGGTACTTTTATATAGTAATTCTGTTGAGCCCATTTCAACATCCAACAGTAGGCAGGCGTCGTGCTGACGGCACACATTCAATGATATTTAGTTTTTAATAAAAATTAATTTGACTCAGTTTTAATTAAAACTAATTACATGTGTAATATGACATTTTGTGAAATTCAACATTATAGAAACGCTCCTTGAAATATTTTTCGCGATACAATTTACATGATCATTCCATTGCAAATTCTTATCTAGCATTACACCAAGAAATTCTGTTACAGCACACGCCTTTTTGGCGATTTCATTAACATTAAGTTCATCATGATACATTTCTTTTATTAGTAAAAATTATGAAATTTGTTTACTAGTATTTAGGAAGAGTTTATGGTGGTCAACCATTTTATTACACTGATGAATTCTGAAGGAGATATATTCTTAGCTGTATTAACTTTTTTGCAAGAAAAAGAGACAGTTGTATCATCTACAAACATTATGAAGTTCAGTATATTTGATGAACGTGGAAGGTCATTTATATATAATAAAAATAACAGTGGACCCAGAACCCAACACTGTGGCACACCATGCTTGAAAGGCGCTTTAGTTGAGCAAACCTTATTTACTGATACATAATGATATCTGTTGGACAACAACCAAATAAGTAGGTTTCTCAAAAAAAAAAAAAAATTCTCATTTCCAGTTAATAGAAAACTTGGAAAGGTCTTTAGAAGGTATAACTCTGGTATTTAGCATCGTGCCTCGTTCATGAGGCAATACCACCAAAGAAGTTCAAATCACATCTTCAACAATAATCAAGTAGGATCTTTCACTACACGGTCGCTTCGTTTATTTTAGCAAACCTGAAACTTACATACTCTCAAATTCTGAATGCTTATACAACAAGAGGAAGAAATCGTAATTTCTCTCAAACTGTCCTAATTCCATTATTCTAAATCCACATATTCTCTGTGATATATATATATATATATATATATATATATATATATATATATATATATATATATATATATATATACAGTACTTACTTATGTCTGTTGATTTTTACCCATTCTTCAACAGAATGTACAAGCTGTTGCAAGCTAGAAGTCGGGGATACGGGGAAACTTTATTATTATTATTATTAGTAGTAGTAGTAGCAAGGATAACAGTAGTTTAAAACTTATCCTCACTTCTTCACATCTCTTTCATTGCAATCCTAAAACACCTAAGCTATCCGCTGAAGCAGGAGTCACGCCAAACTGTTTTACATCGAAAGCATTCTAACATCTACATAATAACAGAAATGAGCCCGCATATACAATATACGAGTTTACCCATTTGGTTAATACCACAATGCTTTTGTATCACTCATTACCTATCTGTATTACCTAAAAATTAGCTAGCTAGTTGTCAACTAGCGATCAAAATAATGTAATGTGCAAATTTTTAGTTTGGAACCAAGCCTTAAGCACGGTCCCAAACGCACACGCACACATTCTTTCAGAAAAGGGGATATATATATATATGTGTGTGTGTGTGTGTGTGTGTGTGCACACAAGCACCACACAGAATCTTTCAAAAAGGGCATATACTGTATATATATACACCATCCCAAATTTTTAGTGTTCAGTTCGATGATTCATCATTTCACGAAGGTTAAGCTTGTTTCTCTCTCTCTCTCTCTATATATATATATATATATATATATATATATATATATATATACACTTCACTTAAATAATGATATGCATATTATATATAATCATGTAAATATAAATATGCATAATATAAAGATTTTATACAGAGTAAATGACTAACAATAAATATCGTATTATGAAGCAAACTGTGGAATGACATCTCGATCTCAAACTGTGGTTAATAGAAAAACGTGTTTTCATTTTTGTAATCAGGGTAAAAAGAACATAAGAATCACCCATATTTAGCAAATGGAGAAAAACTTTGTTGATCAATGTTATGATGTGATGAATATGTGCATTTGTACATTGTGGCAAGACCATAGTTCATGTGACAAATATTAATAATACGAAGAGACGCTAGATTACATTTGACAGCTCAAATACTAAGGATAGAATGGAATTAACAGGAAATAGTACAATAATGTCGGATGTAAGTAGAGCCACATTCAGACGTCTTTTTATCATGAATCCCATAGCTTACGATTATATATATATATATATATATATATATATATATATATATATATATATACAAACATGTTCTGAATCAATTATTCAGACGTTAATGTCCTCATATTTGCTGAAATAAATTTCTAATAATAAAATTTTTATAAGTTTATACATCTCAATTTTATGTACAACACTTTTTGGGAACAGTTGGACGAAGAACGCCAATATATATATATATATATATATATATTCAAGAGAAATCCAATGACAAGGAGGAATGTAAATGCCATGAAGTCTTCTTTAATGCAACGTTTCGAGCAATATGCTCATCTTCAGGCTAAATAATAATAATATGAAATTAAAATCAATAAACAATTAAAACAAGACAAAACAGTTTCTATAAGACCAATTCTTAAAACAAAATTTAAAAAGACTAAAAGAAGGTTAAATTCAAAGTTATTAAAATTTACATATAAAATTACAAGAAATTTAAAAAGCTATTTTTAAATTACATATAGTAAATTTGAAATTAATACAATGGAATAACACTACTAACCCTTCATTGCTGGTTCCGAGGCACAAGTAATCTTAAAACAAAACACATGGAACATACTATGGGTTGGGTGGTTGGAGAGTTATAAATTGGGAAGGGGGAGTTATAAAAAATTTAAAGGGACAGCTGAGGAATCAACATTTAGAGAAGGGGTCAATGTTTTTATATAAAGAGATTCCAAAATTCTAAGTGAGTTGGGACAAGAGTTATACCCGAGAATTTTAAAATTATCTAAAGTGACATCAGTTTTACATTTAATACTATGTTTCCGGATACTAGAGGCTTCTTTTTTATTTCAAATTTTACCTGTTCGGCAACTTATTCCCATATGCGAATAAAATCTAGCCCTGAGCCGCTACGCAACGAATCAGGAGTTCGATCCTTCGCTGAGAAAAAGCTACCTAAAGACGTTTTATTAATAAATATAATGTGAAAATCAGTATGATAAAAAAATTTTTTTAACAACTTCGTAAATTTAAGTTTAAATTCTTTATTCATGGGACCCATTTCAGGTACCAAGAAATATTTTACATCTTTAGGCACTGAAATACAGGGAAGTTGAGGGCTATAAACATTATTTAAGAAAGATCTTATTAGTTTATCTACATATTGAACAGGAAAACTATTATTGGTAAAATATAATCTTAAATTATTAAATTCATCGTAAAGTAAGGTAAAACTAGAAGTCAAATTATATCCTCTAAACAAGAGTGTTTTAATGCACGACATCTTATAGTTAAAATCAGTAAAACTAAAAAAATTCATGCCCAAACCGGTAAAAGTGGGTTTCCTGTAAACTGATGTAGTAATAGAATCCCCTTTTTTCGAAATTAAAAGATCTAAAAAGGGAAGGGAGCCATTTTCCTCAGTTTCCATTGTATAAGTTATATTGGGGTGCAGAGAATTTAAGAAATTAAAAAATTGTTGCGCTTGTACAGCATTATCAAAGACAGCTATCGAGTCATCAACGAAGCGTCGGTAAAAAATTGGTTTACAATGGGTGGGAGATTGTCTAAAAATTATACTTTCTAAATGAGTCATAAAAAAATCAGCTGATAAAGGTCCGACGGGTGATCCCATCCCAACACCATCAATTTGTTGGTAAACCTTATTATTGAAAGTAAAATAACATTGCTTAAAAACCAGTTCTAAAAGTTCCTTAAAATAAGAACATGAAAAACCACGAAAACTATCAACAGAGCTAAAAACCCTATCTAAAATAATGGCAATAGTTTCTGATACAGGTACGTTCGTAGAAAGCGACTTTACATCAAAACTGACAAAAAACTTTTTTGAACCGAAATTCTCACTAAGAAGATCTTTTTGAAATTCATAAGAGTTATTTATGGTATACGCATTTTTCGCAAAAGGTGACAAAAGACCAACAACAAATTTTGCCAATTGAAAGGTAGGTAAGTTATACGAAGCTAAAATAGGACGGAGAGGTGTTCCAATTTATGGATTTTAGGCAAACAGTATAATTGAGCAAGATCAGAACCAGATACGAACAACTGAGAGTAAGTATCGTTTTTTATTATCTTTAAAGACTTTAATCGTGACAAAAATCTATTAACTTATACAATGGAAACTGAGGAAAATGGCTCCCTTCCCTTTTTTGATCTTTTAATTTCGAAAAAAGGGGATTCTATTACTACATCAGTTTACAGGAAACCCACTTTTACCGGTTTGGGCATGAATTTTTTTAGTTTTACTGATTTTAACTATAAGATGTCGTGCATTAAAACACTCTTGTTTAGAGGATATAATTTGACTTCTAGTTTTACCTTACTTTACGATGAATTTAATAATTTAAGATTATATTTTACCAATAATAGTTTTCCTGTTCAATATGTAGATAAACTAATAAGATCTTTCTTAAATAATGTTTATAGCCCTCAACTTCCCTGTATTTCAGTGCCTAAAGATGTAAAATATTTCTTGGTACCTGAAATGGGTCCCATGAATAAAGAATTTAAACTTAAATTTACGAAGTTGTTAAAAAAATTTTTATCATACTGATTTTCACATTATATTTATTAATAAAACGTCTTTAGGTAGCTTTTTCTCAGCGAAGGATCGAACTCCTGATTCGTTGCGTAGCGGCTCAGGGCTAGATTTTATTCGCATATGGGAATAAGTTGCCGAACAGGTAAAATTTGAAATAAAAAAGAAGCCTCTAGTATCCGGAAACATAGTATTAAATGTAAAACTGATGTCACTTTAGATAATTTTAAAATTCTCGGGTATAACTCTTGTCCCAACTCACTTAGAATTTTGGAATCTCTTTATATAAAAACATTGACCCCTTCTCTAAATGTTGATTCCTCAGCTGTCCCTTTAAATTTTTTATAACTCCCCCTTCCCAATTTATAACTCTCCAACCACCCAACCATAGTATGTTCCATGTGTTTTGTTTTAAGATTACTTGTGCCTCGGAACCAGCAATGAAGGGTTAGTAGTGTTATTCCATTGTATTAATTTCAAATTTACTATATGTAATTTAAAAATAGCTTTTTAAATTTCTTGTAATTTTATATGTAAATTTTAATAACTTTGAATTTAACCTTCTTTTAGTCTTTTTAAATTTTGTTTTTAAGAATTGGTCTTATAGAAACTGTTTTGTCTTGTTTTAATTGTTTATTGATTTTAATTTCATATTATTATTATTTAGCCTGAAGATGAGCATATTGCTCGAAATGTTGCATTAAAGAAGACTTTTCATGGCATTTACATTCCTCCTTGTCATTGGATTTCTCTTGAATATTAAATTGAAGCTTTTTAGAAGCAACCCGCATGAATATATATATATATATATATATATATATATATATATATATATATATATATATATATATATATAAAATTTTAAAATGTTAAAATTTGAACACACATGAGCGTGTAACAACATAGTATGAGCCTTATCAAGCAATTATACGACGCTGAAAAAAATAAATAATTAGATAAATATAAATGAAAAATGTAGACGGAAATGGAACGATTTGAGAATCTCCCCGTCAAGACCCACTTACGAATTTATGAGTTATACATCTACTAGAGTTTCTGGTAGGATGATGGCTTCATACTCTTTTACAATGTATATTTGAGAATAAAGGGGGATCATTCTAGTCTAAACATCCAAAAACCGTACAGCAGAGATCACCCCTAAAACAGATAACATTTTGTAGACGCCTAAACTACATGAACAAGCAGGAGCCCCCAAATAAAAGTTCACATACTTCATGCTCGTAGAACCATGTAGTTTTTGATAATGCTAATACATGAATGATAATTTAACAGACTGTTTTCGCGACTCTTTCTGTTTTACCCTAATTCTTCCACGTGTATAAGTATACTGTATGTTGTGATAAACATTCTTTGACAAACTTTTCAATGCATACATCCTATCGCTGGATGCATGTAAAACTCAATTTCGCACGCTTTTCACACATCTCTGTCGCATTATCACCCGGCTGTAGCATTTAGGGCAGCGTTTTTCATGGATTAATGCGAGAGACCAGTGCACCCTGAAAATCATATTGTCAGAATTTACGAGTATATATAAACATAACAAATAAATTCCATATAGGCTACTGCTGATCAAAATAATAATCAAAACACTACAAATACATAATGTTGTGAAACCTATAATAAAATAAGTTTACAAAATAGTTGCTAATTATAAGCCATCAAAATTTCAATAAAATTAAGCATGTACGAATTACTTCTCAAACTCTAAGTTTTTAAACATTGCGTTTCATGGCATCATGCATCTTCTACAACACACACACACACACACACACACACACACACATTAGCTTTCTGAGTTTGGTTCGAGGTCTGTAAAAAGGTACACCTTTCTTAATGCACGAAGGTCACATTCATAATGAATACACCCTGGTGTAGGATTTATATTATCATTGTGAAATGAAGTTCATTCCTAACTACGGTCTCGGAGTTAGATAAATGTTCTCAGTAGTAGCTAGGTGTTAGTAAAGTTATTTATATGTTAATGAACTTCCTGATGATTAGATATTCTGTATTGTACATTTTGTACCAAATATATTTTCCCTATCTCATCTATCTGAACTTGGCTTATAATAGGGTTTGATGAAACCTTTATATCAGATTTTGTTCATGATTAGAAAGTGGCGTTAAAATACTCTTAGCTAAAAGTAAAAAATCTGGAAAATATTTGTGAAGGAATGTTCATAGGAAATTTCGATATTGTAAAGTATTAAAGTATATATATATTATGCAGGAAGGAAGGGCCAAGGGCAAATGTCAGCAAAAGCGCCCCTCCCATAGAAGAGAGCCAAAATCATCGTCCGGGATTTTCGAGATGCCTAGGCACGAGGCGTTTGAAAGATGGGGGTCATAGACAGGAGGAAAGGCGGATTGAGGAAGATTTTTCCAGAGTTCACTGGTTGAGTAGATGAAAGACTGAAAATGCCGATTAACCCTTGTATTAGCTAGTTGAATAGAAAAGGATTGAGAAAGTGTAGAAAGTCTGGTACTGCTTTCTCTCCTTAAAGGAGGAGGCATGAAGTTTTAGAATTTAGAAGAGCAATGACCGTTACGACAGCGATAGTGAAGAGAGAGTGAGGTAACATTGCGGCAAAGAGAGAGAGAGAATGAAGACAATCAGTAAGAGGCGGGGAACTGATGAGACGAAAAGTCTCTGATTCCATCATGTCAAGCACAGCTGTGTGGTTGAACCACCCACACATGAGAAACATACTCCATACAGGGGCGAATATGACCCCTGTACAGAGACAGCAACTGAGTCGGGGTGAAGAAACTGCGGAGGAGGTTCAGTACAACTAACCTCTTAGAAGGTGTTTAAGAAAGCGAGTATATGTATTCTTTCCAGGAAAGATCACGAGAAAAGGAAACGCTAATGATGTTAAGAGGAAGGCTGGGGTCCCTATTCTTCAATAGCTCCCCTTCCTCTTCTCTTAACATCATTAGCGTTTCCTTTTCTCGTGATCTTTCCTGGAAAGAATACATATACTCGCTTTCTTAAACACCTTCTAAGAGGTTAGTTGTACTGAACCTCCTCCGCAGTTTCTTCACCCCGACTCAGTTGCTGTCTCTGTACAGGGGTCATATTCGCCCCTGTATGGAGTATGTTTCTCATGTGTGGGTGGTTCAACCACACAGCTGTGCTTGACATGATGGAATCAGAGACTTTTCGTCTCATCAGTTCCCCGCCTCTTACTGATTGTCTTCATTCTCTCTCTCTTTGCCGCAATGTTACCTCACTCTCTCTTCACTATCGCTGTCGTAACGGTCATTGCTCTTCTAAATTCTAAAACTTCATGCCTCCTCCTTTAAGGAGAGAGCAGTACCAGACTTTCTACACTTTCTCAATCCTTTTCTATTCAACTAGCTAATACAAGGGTTAATCGGCATATTCAGTCTTTCATCTACTCAACCAGTGAACTCTGGAAAAATCTTCCTCAATCCGCCTTTCCTCCTGTCTATGACCCCCATCTTTCAAACGCCTCGTGCCTAGGCATCTCGAAAATCCCGGACGATGATTTTGGCTCTCTTCTATGGGAGGGGCGCTTTTGCTGACATTTGCCCTTGGCCCTTCCTTCCTGCATATATATATATATACTTTAATACTTACAATATCGAAATTTCCTATGAACATTCCTTCACAAATATTTTCCAGATTTTTTACTTTTAGCTACGAGTATTTTAACGCCACTTTCTAATCATGAACAAAATCTGATATAAAGGTTTCATCAAACCCTATTATAAGCCAAGTTCAGATAGATGAGATAGGGAAAATATATTTTGGTACAAAATGTACAATACAGAATATCTAATCATCAGGAAGTTCATTAACATATAAATAACTTTACTAACACCTAGCTACTACTGAGAACATTTATCTAACTCAGAGACCGTAGCTAGGAATGAACTTCATTTCATAATGATAATATAAATCCTACACCAGGGTGTATTCATTATGAATGTGACCTTCGTGCATTAAGAAAGGTGTACCTTTTTACAGACCTCGAACCAAACTCAGAAAGCTAATGTGTGTGTGTGTGTGTGTGTGTGTGTTGTAGAAGATGCATGATGCCATGAAACGCAATGTTTAAAAACTTAGAGTTTGAGAAGTAATTCGTACATGCTTAATTTTATTGAAATTTTGATGGCTTATAATTAGCAACTATTTTGTAAACTTATTTTATTATAGGTTTCACAACATTATGTATTTGTAGTGTTTTGATTATTATTTTGATCAGCAGTAGCCTATATGGAATTTATTTGTTATGTTTATATATACTCGTAAATTCTGACAATATGATTTTCAGGGTGCACTGGTCTCTCGCATTAATCCATGAAAAACGCTGCCCTAAATGCTACAGCCGGGTGATAATGCAACAGAGATGTGTGAAAAGCGTGCGAAATTGAGTTTTACATGCATCCAGCGATAGGATGTATGCATTGAAAAGTTTGTCAAAGAATGTTTATCACAACATACAGTATAGTTATACACGTGGAAGAATTAGGGTAAAACAGAAAGAGTCGCGAAAACAGTCTGTTAAATTATCATTCATGTATTAGCATTATAAAAACTACATGGTTCTACGAGCATGAAGTATGTGAACTTTTATTTGGGGGCTCCTGCTTGTTCATGTAGTTTAGGCGTCTACAAAATGTTATCTGTTTGTAGGGGTGATCTCTGCTGTACGGTTTTTGGATGTTTAGGCTAGAATGATCCCCCTTTATTCTCAAATATACATTGTAAAAGAGTATGAAGCCATCATCCTACCAGAAACTCTAGTAGATGTATAACTCATAAATTCGTAAGTGGGTCTTGACGGGGAGATTCTCAAATCGTTCCATTTCCGTCTACATTTTTCATTTATATTTATCTAATTATTTATTTTTTCCAGCGTCGTATAATTGCTTGATAAGGCTCATACTATGTTGTTACACGCTCATGTGTGTGTTCAAATTTTAACATTTTATATATATATATATATATATATATATATATATATATATATGGCGTTCTCCGTCCAACTGTTCCCAAAAAGTGTTGTACATAAACATAAAATTGAGATGTATAAACTTATAAAAATTTATTATTAGAAATTTATTTCAGCAAATATGAGGCATTAACGTCTGAATAATTGATTCAGAACATGTTTGTATATATATATATATATATATATATATATATATATATATATATATATATAATCTTCGTAAGCTATGGGATTCATGATAAAAAGACGTCTGACTGTGGCTCTACTTACATCCGACATTATTGTACTATTTCCTGTTAATTCCATTTCTATCCTTACTATTTGAGCTGTCAAATGTAATCTAGCGTCTCTTCGTATTATTAATATTTGTCACATGAACTATGGTCTTGCCACAATGTACAAATGCACATATTCATCACATCATAACATTGATCAACAAAGTTTTTCTCCATTTGCTAAATATGGGTGATTCTTATGTTCTTTTTACCCTGATTACAAAAATGAAAACACGTTTTTCTATTAACCACAGTTTGAGATCGAGATGTCATTCCACAGTTTGCTTCATAATACGATATTTATTGTTAGTCATTTACTCTGTATAAAATCTTTATATTATGCATACTTATATTTACATGATTATATATAATATGCATATCATTATTTAAGTGAAGTATACATCTTAATATATATATATATATATATATATATATATATAGAGAGAGAGAGAGAGAGAGAAGAGAGAAACAAGCTTAACCTTCGTGAAATGATGAATCATCGACGGAACACTAAAAATTTGGGATGGTGTATATATATTCAGTATATGCCCTTTTCTGAAAGATTCTGTGTGTGTGTGTGTGTGTGTGTGTGGTGCTTGTGTGCACACACCACACACACACATATATATATCCCCTTTTCTGAAAGAATCTGTGTGTGTGTGTGTGCGTGTGCGTGTGCGTTTGGGACCGTGCTTTAAGGCTTGGTTCCAAACTAAAAATTTGCACATTACAATTTTTTGATCGCTAGTTGACAACTAGCTAGCTAATTTTTAGGTAATACAGATAGGTAATGAGTGATACAAAAGCATTGTGGTATTAACCAAATGGGTAAACTCGTATATTGTATATGCGGGCTCATTTCTGTTATTATGTAGATGTTAGAATGCTTTCGATGTAAAAGTTTGGCGTGACTCCTGCTTCAGCGGATAGCTTAGGTGTTTTAGGATTGCAATGAAAGAGATGTGAAGAAGTGAGGATAAGTTTTAAACTACTGTTACCCTTGCTACTACTACTACTACTACTACTAATAATAATAATAATAATAATAAAGTTTCCCCGTATCCCCGACTTCTAGCTTGCAACAGCTTGTACATTCTGTTGAAGAATGGGTAAAAATCAACAGACATAAGTAAGTACTGTGTGTATATATATATATATATATATATATATATATATATATCACAGAGAATATGTGATTTAGAATAATGGAATTAGGACAGTTTTGAGAGAAATTACGATTTCTTCCTCTTGTTGTATAAAGCATTCAGAATTTGAGAGTATTTAAGTTTCAGGTTTGCTAAAATAAACGAAAGCGACCGTGTAGTGAAAGATCCTTACTTGAATTATTGTTGAAGATGTGCTTTGAACTTCTTTGGTGGTATTGCCTCATGAACGAGGCAACGATGCTAAATACCAGAGTTATACCTTCTAAAGACCTTTCCAAGTTTTCTATTAACTGGAAATGAGAATTTTTTTTTTTGGAGAAACCTACTTATTTGGTTGTTGTCCAACAGATATCATTATGTATCAGTAAATAAGGTTTGCTCAACTAAAGCGCCTGTCAAGCATGGTGTGCCACAGTGCTGGGTTCTGGGTCCACTGTTATTTTTATTATATATAAATGACCTTCCACGTTCATCAAATATACTGAACTTCATAATGTTTGTAGATGATACAACTGTCTCTTTTTCTTGCAAAAATGTTAATACAGCTAAGAATATATCTCCTTCAGAATTCATCATTAATAATGGTTGACCACCAATAAACTCTTCCTAAATACCAGTAAAACAAATTTCATAATTTTTACTAATAAAAGAAATGTATATCATGAACTTAATGTTAATGAAATCGCCAAAAAGGCGTGTGCTGTAACAGAATTTCTTGGTGTAATGCTAGATAAGAATTTGCAATGGAATGATCATGTAAATTGTATCGCGAAAAATATTTCAAGGAGCGTTTCTATAATGTTGAATTTCACAAAATGTCATATTTCATATTACACATGTAATTAGTTTTAATTAAAACTGAGTCAAATTAATTTTTATTAAAAACTAATAAGATGTCATTGAATGTGTGCCGTCAGCACGACGCTGCCTACTGTTGGATGTTGAAATGGGCTCAACAGAATTACTATATAAAAGTACCATAGCATAGGCCGCAAGAAAACTAGCTGGCTTAAATAACAATCTTTCTTTTTAAAGTTGTTTGCATTTGTAATTAACATAGCAAAACGAAATAGATACCTAATGTAAATTGAAATAAATAATATTTATTTATGTAGCTGCGTTTCCCTTCCAGTTTGCAGAAAATCCTTACGTGATAGTAAAATGTACGCCTTATTCGAAATCAGAGTATTTGATTTACATAAAATCAACTGTTAGTAAGAAAACTGCTCTTACAAATTTCTCATTCGTAGACCTGTGTTTTATAACCAAAAGTTGTTAGCAGTAATGATTAACTACTACTCGTTACAGTTAAATTATTAGAAAAAATTACATACGTTTTAAAATTGTTTATTAACTAGCCTGGAAAATCTGGTAAGAATGTGAACTGAGATGCTGAATATAATCAACGTACAAAGAATTATGCAAATACTGTAGATTGAATCAGTGAACCTATCAAATATATATATATATATATATATATATATATATATATATATATATATATATATATATATATATACACAGCTGTACCCTTCATTCATTTCACGTGTTTAATTGTGAAATTCCCCCAATTTCCCCATAAGAGTTCCTTGCTCCATGCACGGTCTGTGATTAACATATATATATATATATATATATATATATATATATATATATATGTGTGTGTGTGTGTGTGTGTGTGTGTGTGTGTGTGTGTGTATTATATACTGTTGGTAAACTTATTCGATTCGAAATAAACCAAGAAGCTAACATTATTCTTTAAGATCATAGGTGTTGATTCTCTTATGAAATGGATACTGCGTAAATTTTATTTATAGACATAATAGGAATAAGATAAAAAGACAATTGCAATTACTGGTTTACAGAAACTTAAGAATAATAATTTGATGTTTACTACCGTGGAAAGAAGTCATGGCTAAGATGGAAATAAAATTTGATGATTTGTACTTCTAAAATATAAAATTACGTAATGTGTTCTCTTTAAAAGTATATATATATATATATATATATATATGTTAGTTCACTAGTTGATTCTATTCGATGACTATGATGAGTTGCCTGATAGCAACATCTGTTTAATTAAAGCATATATTACTCCGTCAGTTGGCTTAGAAGGCAGAATTTTGTCAGTTTGCTTTTATTACGAAGGGAATTGAAATCAATATATTTAATTTAAATACTCTTAATACGTGTACATATATATGTAATAATAACAATAAATCAATATTAGTAATAATATTTAAGTGGATGTTTAGAGGAGGATAACAGATTTGTTGCTTCAGTTTCAAAGCTGCGCTACGCAACTTGATGTTCTTTTTAACATATGCAATTTTATAACGAAATTTGCTGTATAGTAAAATTATTAATTCACATACCAGAAGATGGCATGTGAAAGTGAATGTGATGGTATATATCGGTGTAAATAACAGAAAACTACATATTTAAAAGTAAATAAGCAAATATGCGTGCGCTATGAGCAATTTAGGGTTATAACTTTTTTACAACCTAATATTCCTGTACTTTAATTCGATGAACTTTTGCCTAAAAACAAAGAAATGAACTTTCATTTTAATATCTTTTTAGAAAAGGTCACCCCGAAATCAAAACATCGATTATTGCGTACGTAACTGTATTGCATATTCCATGTAATATAATAAAAGAACTCACAACATAATCGTTATAATACTTGTACATATATTACTGCTTATTGCTTAGAATAAACCGAAGTTGCAGTTTGTTTTTGTTTCTGCAGGCAGCATACAGTTCCTGCATAACTTTGATTGCACGTTCTGCACACTGATTACTTCTTGGTATCTTGAGTGGGGATGGCTCCTGCTTCCAGTGATTTTCCAATGAGTTCAATGCTTTTTTGTAAGGTTTCAATATTTCTGACAAGTTCTTGAAGTCATTTTCATTGTACATCTGATTAGTAAACCAATATTCTGCCCAGTTGTATGAAATGAATCTGCATACCTTCTCCAAAGTCTTCCTTGTTGTAGGTATAAGAATAAATGCAAGGATAGCTAGAATGGCTCTTGAATGCCACCTCGCATTGCTGATGTTTGGAATTTTCTGAAAGTTAATCAAAGGAAAATTCCCTTTTTCTTCAAAGAATCTAAACGCCCGTGTTAGATGGTACAAAAACTTAATATCATCTCTCCATCCTGATTTCTCGAGGACCTCTTCTGTTCCATTAACAAACTGTGCCTTTAGTTCCTCATAATTCTTCACCAGTTGGGATACAAATGGATATTCGATGTTTGGAGAACTGGTGTTAGCACCAAGATCTTCGTCCATTACCAAACGGAGAATCCTGTCCAGAATGTGATGCTGACAACTGATAAATTGTGGTTTGCAGATACCCTTCTCTGAGAACATTCGTTGCAATTTGACAACAACGCCACTCTTTTTCCCAGTGTTAACACTTGTTGTATCAGCAACGATCATCTTTATTGCATTCCATAAGGTGTATTCATCAATAACTTTTGCAATTCCTTCAGCAATAGTTTCAGCCTTGCCATCTTTCAGACGCAATGCATCCAATTTTACTTCGGTTCTTTCATTTTTAAGTACCACTACTTGATACTCATTTTCCTCAATGCGCTTTCCATCAAAATGTAAAGACCACTCTTCCATCTGTAAATTTTCAATCATTTCCTCCTTCAATTTAGCAGCCTCTTTGTATGCTGGCTTGTAAATTGCTGCTTGACTTGGTGTTGGAATGTCAATACCATCAAGTGACAACTGTTTGCATATTTTAGCGGCTTTACTTGTTGATACTCCTGTGGATGTCACCAAGTTGGTTGCAACTTTACTTTTGTTATGTCTTCTGGTTGGTGGAGTAATACTCTCATCTTCATCTTCATGCTCGCTCTCTTCAGATTCAGTACCACTACCACCAGATACATGATTGTAAGATGTTGATGCTGATTCAGCAGGCAATTTTCGTCTCTTTGAAGGGTGAATCGTTTCTTCACTTGCAACTTGACCTGTAGAGTACCCCACTTCTCCTTGCTTTCCACTTGAAGGTGGTACAGTCGTTTGTCTTCCGAGGATAACCATTGGCCATTTACTTTAGTGATATCAAAAAGTTCATTCAGGGCATCATATTTTCCCCTCCTGACACATTCATCATAAGTCTTCATCACCTTGTCAAGCTTTGCTCGTATTACTTGATCTGACACATGCGTAAAATTCAATTTATTCTTCCATAATTTTGTAACTTCTTTGGAAATTTCCACTATTCGCTCCTTTCTTCCTTTGATTTCTGTTCCAAGAAACTGGTACCGTCCAATGATTTGGATTTGGAGTGGCATTCTGCATTTTTCTTCTAGTGAAGATTTTCTAAAGGCACACTTCCTCTTCTTCTATGTGACTGCTGGAATCTCACCAGATTATTGGTCCAGATATCCTTGTTCTTCTGTATGGTAGTATCACTTTTCTTGTGTGACATTATATTGCTTCTGAAACAGATATAAAAAGGTATTAAGTTGATTTGTTTGTTTGTTTATATATATATTACACTGGGGAACAAATTTCAACTTTTTGTCTATTGAATTAGATTTGACAGTTAGTTCTAGGTAATTTGGGTGCGCTGAGCACGAATTTTTACTCGGTTTTGCTCTATCAGGTCCTGATTTTGCGAAACACCCCTCCTCTTTCGTCGTATTCATAAAAAGGTTTTTTTCTCAATACTCGCTAAGTCTTTTTGCAGTTACACATTATGCAACTAGGTTTTTATCTAGGTATTTTGCCTATTGTTATGGTATTGTTGTATTTTGTATATTTTTATATGTAATACCCTAAAAATATTTTTAATTTTGTCATTTTTAACCCATTTTAATATTAGTAAATTAAGCTAAAAATATCATAGAATTCTAAAATTTTCTCGAGCGTTCCTGTTCTCTGTAGAGTATTCTAGAGGGACAACTAAAATATATAAAAGCGACTCGTTTCCAGAGTTAATCAGTCAATTCAATCAGTCAGTCAGTCAGTCAGTCAGTTAGTTGAGTTAGTTAATTAAGTTTGGGCATTAACATAATTTTGAATTGGCATATGATTTAGTGAGTAATTTTGTCATCGTGATTTAATATAGTTGATTTAATTAGACGTAATTTATATTGTACCTACTCATCCGTGTTTCTAGTTTAATTTCATAGATTGTAAGTACCTATTTAAACTAATTTTTGTGTTTATATTTCAGATTTTCTTAATTTATATGAATTAAGGGCTTTAAATACCTTTACAAATTGGCAGAACAATCAAGCAATATGTCATCAAGCACTAGAAAGTTCAAATGCAAAAACAACCCTGATTCCTTCTGTTATATATGTGGAAATTTTACACTTCCACATCAACGAGCAAATATAACTGACTTCGTAAAAAGAGCTTACTTAGCTTATTTTGGCATAAAACTGGGGGACCAAGATAAATCGTGGGCTCCACATAAAGCCTGCACTATATGCATTGAAAGACTGCGACATTGGACGAAGGGTTCGGATTCAAAAATACCTTTTGGAGTTCCGATGGTAAGTTTATGATTTCATAAAACTACGTAATTTAATCACTAGTATACTGTAACTTACCTAAATGTAATTGTAACTTAGGTACATAAACAAAAATTTACAGAAAATGTTTATAAGAATCTCAAATATTGCATAAGGTTGAAACACATAGAAATGTTAAATGTTTGGGTGATAACTTTTGATAAAATTCATAAAAACAAGTCTCTCGTCGCTTTTGTTAACGCTTTACAATTTTTTTTCCATATCAGGTGTGGCGAGAGCCTACTAACCACGAGACCGATTGCTACCTTTGCTTTGTCAAGACTTCGGCCTTCACTAAGAAAAATAAACATTGTATCGAGTACCCAAATTTCGACACCGCGATACGACCTGTGCTACATTCAAATGAATCCCCATTCCAAAATTTAAGGGTCTGCCAACTCAAGAATTAGTTGAAGATGTTCCTGAAAATATTGTTATGCACTTTGAGGAGTCAGACACCGATTTTGACCCCAGCGTATTTGAAAGTCAAAACGATCCGCAAAAGTTTAACTAGGCCGAGTTGAATGATCTTGTAAGGGATCTAAATTTGCCAAAAAGGCTGCGGAAATTTTAGCTTCAAGACTTAAAGAGAAAAACTTGCTTACTTCAAACACATACATTTCATTTTACAGAAAAAGAGAAGAAGAACTTGTTAAATATTTTAGAACAGAGGATAGTTTAGTATATTGCTGCGACATAGTTGGTTTGTTAAAGAAGATGGGGGTTGAGTCTTACGATGCAAATGATTGGCGCTTGTTTTTAGACAGTTCGAAAAGAAGTCTTAAGTGTGTGTTGTTGCATAATGGCAATCTATACGGCTCGATACCGATTGGGCACTCAACAAAATTAAAAGAAAAGTATGAACATATAGAAAAGGTTTTAAATCTTATCAAATATAGGGAGCACGAGTGGATCATATGTGTTGACCTAAAAATGGTTAATTTTCTGCTAGGACAACAAGGAGGGTATACTAAATATCCCTGCTTCCTTTGCTTATGGGACAGCAGAGCCAAGGAAGAACATTATTTCAAACAAATCTGGCCAGCACGAACATCACTTACTGTCGAGAAAAAAACGTAATTAATCCACCTTTAGTGAGCAGAGATAAAATCATATTTCCTCCTCTGCATATAAAACTAGGCCTCATTAAACAATATGTAAAAGCTTTAGATACGAACGGCGAGTGTTTCAAATACATAACTTCAAAATTTCCAAGTTTAAGTTATGAAAAAATCAAGGCGGGAATTTTCGACGGTCCACAAATAAGAACAATGATTAAAGACAGCAATTTTCCTAATGTCATGAATGAACGCGAAAAAAATGGCTGGTTCTCATTCGTGGACTTGATAGAAAACTTTTTAGGCAATTATAGGGCAGATAACTACGAAGAAATCGTAAAAAAACTTTTAAGGGACTACAAAGAGTTAGGTTGCAATATGAGCATAAAAATGCATTTTTTGAATAGCCATCTTGACCAATTTCCAAGTAATTTAGGTGATGTAAGTGACGAACAAGGGGAGAGATTCCACCAAGATATCAAAATTATGGAGGAACGGTACCAAGGCCGCTGGGATTCCCACATGATGGCTGATTACTGCTGGTGCTTGAAAAGAGACCTGCCATCAACAAGCAAATACGCTAGAAAGTCTTACAAAAGAAAATTTTTGCCACAGTGAAAGCTTCATATCTGTTTGTTTTTTTATTTTAAGTCATTTCTATCGTTATAATGTAATTTTACTGTAGTTTGAACTGCTTGTATTCATGAAACTTGAAAAAAAAATTTAACACATGACTTAATTTTTTAGTCCTAATTTGAAAAATCTGGAAAATGGCACATAGGCTGTCGACAAGAATCAGGACCTGATAGAGCCAAACCGAGTTGAAATTCGTATTCAGCGCACCCAAATTACCTAGAATCAAGTGTCAGATATCATTCAATAAAATACGTGTTGCCCAGTGTTATATATATATAATATTAATATAATATAATATTATAGAAATAATATAATAATTAGAGGGCGGATTTTTAGGTGAAAAAATATGACCAAATATTTATTTTTTAGGTGATAAAATTTTGGAAAATATTTTTAGAACATCCATAGAACGTCTCACGAAAATATTTATCACCAAATATTTTGGGCTCTATATATTTTTTGAGTTTGACTCCCCTCTACAAAACATTCTGGATACGCTTTTGTTTACGTGCTAAAATGGAAGAAAAATTCAACAAATTATTATGGTTAATAAATTTAAAAAATGTTCTGGAATGTTCAAGAGTGCAGAAGCGAATTCCACATTTTGCTACGTTTTTTAATTAAGCGAACATATTATAAATAATAAAAGCTTAACTGAAGTTGAGTTGAACTGAACAGTTGAGTAACTATTGCGCAATACTGGACACAAGTGATTCGGTTGATTTCATTTCGTGCTTTTATACAATTTGCGAGTGCATGAAGAACAATGTCGTGTGTTCTAGAATTTTCTTGTATGGGTGGATTGATATTAGTCATCGAATTTGAGCACCGGAAGTGATTTTTCGGGCGATCTCACGATATATTAGCGTACTGAAAAATTCGAAAATATTTTTAGGTTAAAACCTAAAAGTCCGCCCTCTAATAATAATATTTATATACTTATGAGTAGTAACGTAAATATATGGTTATGGTGATTCAAACTTTTGATTTGGGGGTGACCTTTTTAAAAACTGAGAGGAATTAGGGTCTTTTTCATTGTTTCTAAGCAAAAGTTCATCGATTTATGATACAGGAGATCTTTTATTTGAAAAAAGTCTAAAAGTTATAACCCTAATGAGATATATTGTATTTGAAGATCATCTCGTTTGAAAATAAGCCAGTTTCCCTTAAAAAAGAGAGAAATTAATTTATTTAAATTAAAATAATAAATAATCATTTTATTTTTCATAATACAGATATTAAACAAAGAACTTGTTTTTCGACTTAAAATATGATCACTCTGATTTTCATTTATGTATTGTTCGCAATTTGTTAACACTTGAAAATTGGATGTGTTGATGCGCAATGTGGTTAGGCTTATTAAAACCTTTCAGGTATTCGTTTCCATTTCTACTGTCTGGCGGAATTTGCCTGAACAGAAAGTACTTGAATGTATGTATGTTTTTTCATGTTTGTTCTTGTTTGCCTCATGAAAGAACTTTTTTGGAGGAAGCGAGGCTCAGTCCTTTCTTAATTTTTTTTCCCTCTTTTTTTTCCCCCCCTTTTTTTTCCCCCTCTTATTTTTTCCCCCTTTTTTTTTTTTTTTTTTTTTTTTGAAGGACCATGAAGGACACCTCATAAAGGAGGGACCGCCATGAAGGACGGTGGAGGACCTCCATGAAGGACGGTGGAGGACCGCCATGAAGGACGGTGAGGGGGGGGAAATTTTCAAATTGATCCATTGCTGTCTCACATTTTGCCACTATACTACTCATGTATACTGGTCCTAATCTGGGTCTACCATGAAAGCACTAAGTGAACCAATGAAAGTAATAAGTGGGTTTAGCTATGAGCCTTAAAAGCTGGAAGTTTGAATGCCGGTTAGGTTAATTGAGTGCCAGGTTAGGTCAACTGTACGCCCTTGACAGTTGGTTAGGTTTAGTCGTGATATTCTCGTTAAAACTAACGAAAATATCACGACTAAACCTAACCATTCGTCAAGGGCGTACAGTTGACTTAACCGGGCATTCAAATTTTATCCTATGTAAATAATGGTTTTCTATAAACCGGAAATATGATAGATATAATAGAATTTTCAAGATATGTATCTTATATACATATCTTAAAAATTCTATTATGTAAATAAGATAAGTAAAACCTGTTAAATTATCTCTCCCCTCCTAATATTGACCTTTTAAACTATGGTCCCCCCTCTCTGAAGCTAGGGGGGGGGGGGGGGAATAGTTTAAAAGATCCCTATAGATCTTTTCCTATACGCTACACGAACTACAGTAGTCTCATGTTTAGCATGAGAAAGCAAAAAATCCAATGTAATCACTTTAACTTAACTTACAAAAAAACACTTACATGTGGTTGTATGCTCTATTAAAAGTCTAATAAGCAATTTAAAAAAATAGAAATGAATCTCAATTTTTTTTGCCTGAAAAGCTGTTATACTTCCCAACCGCATATTCAGATAAGAATAGTGTAATTAAACTACTTTTCACAAAAAATACAAAATTAAACGTTAATGCCAATATTGTGTAAACGTATATGAATGTGATGTATATCTTATGTAATGTGTTCTTTCTGAATAAAGATTATTATTATTATTTTTTTTAATGAAACAAAAAAATTGTCCACTATTGTTAACCTTAGCCTAACGTTCTTTTTGCGTTCGG
Source organism: Bathynomus jamesi (assembly GCA_023014485.1). Lineage (NCBI taxonomy): Eukaryota > Metazoa > Arthropoda > Malacostraca > Isopoda > Cirolanidae > Bathynomus > Bathynomus jamesi. The sequence goes on from JAJOZX010005910.1 coordinate 286,659, forward strand.
TGACAAGTAATTCATGGACACATTTGTCTTTTTGATAAATTGTTTTTATTTGGACATTAAAAATTCAAGATACGAGAAATTTGAAAGAACACAGTGTGGAAATATTGGTGGTACTCAGATTTCTTCATTTTTTGAAAATGACTGTCAGGTAACCTCCTTTAAAACGTATGCATTCACAGCAGCGGAAAAAGAAATTGTCCATAACTTGCTGAAGTGTTTCAGAAGTGCGGCTTATTTCATCTCTGATGTTGTTTTTCAGTTCAGGTAATGTTCTTGGTCTGGTCACAATCCGCCGGGTCACATACACCTTGGACTTTAAATAACCCTACAAAAACAAATCTGGAGATGTAAGGTCAGGTGATCGGGGTGACCATAGAATGCCCCCAAATTTTGAAACATGATTTGGAAATGTCTCTTGCAACAGTTGCCTTGTTTCATTGCTTGTGTGACAAGTTGCACCAACCTGTTGGAAGAAAATTTCATTGAAGTCTGGGTTGCAGCGACGTAATTCAGGAATGAAAAATTCTCCTAGCATTTCACGGTATCGATCACCATTCACAGTCACAGTTTGCCTCCGTTCATTCTCAAAGAAATATGGGCCTATTATCCAAGATTTGGAGATGGCACACCACACTGTCACTTTCTGGCTGTGTAAAGGTTTTTCGTGGATTTCGTGAGGATTTGTGTTGGCCCATATTCGACAGTTTTGTTTGTTGACATACCCCGATAAGTGAAAATGTGCTTTATCTGTCATTATGAAGTTTTCGCCGAAATTGGGATTACCTAGCAAAAGTCCGATGATAGTGTTACACACTGCCAGTCGGCTTTGTTTGTCTGTCGGTTTCAACTATTATGTTACTTGCATTTTGTAGGGATACAAACTAAGATCCTTCTTCACAATTGTACGCGCAGTTTCCCTGTTAATGTCCAGCTGTAGAGAAGGCCTTCTCACCGACTTCTTTGGGCTCTGTTGGACTGCTTCTCTCACGCTTTCAATTGTTTCTTCAGTTCTTATTGTTTTCATTCGCCCCGACCTTTTTGCATCTGCTACACTGCCAGTTGTCCTATGTGCTTTAACATAGCGCAATACTGAATTCTTTGTGGCACATGTCCGCAAACCATACTTTGCCCAAAACTGTCTTTGAGCAATTGTTATAGAGTAGTTATTGGCAAAATAAAGCTCCACAATGGCGGCTCCTCCGTGTTCCACCCTCCATTTGTCCATCTTCACTTGTGATGTCCAACTTTCCAAAGCTTAGTACTCAAAATTACCTGGAACAAACAAAAAGACACAATTAATATAGAGGATTGTTTATGATTAAAATGTGTCCATGAATTACTTGTCACCCTACTTTGAAATCAGAATTTTCGCTATTCGTAATTTTCAGTTTGTTGGCAACAAACAATTACTCCGTCGATGTTTATATAAGCTGTACCACATTTATGCCTTTATGAAAGTTTTAGAGTTGGGATATGTTTTCATGTAGCCTACTGTATATAAATTTCTCCCATCCGCGGTTCTTTGAAGAGATCATTTTGTAGTAGTAAATACGGTGTATGAGCGTACATATCCATATGGCACATGGATGTTACCGTTTTAAATACTGTCTACTTAGTTTCTGTTTACAAAAAGAAGATTTCGTGTGTCAAAAGAGTTTGCAGATCGTGAAAAATCTTGTGCAGATGGTTCTCGTCATACAAAATCGTTTACCCGTGTACAGTCAGACTATGATGAGAGACATGCAGTATAGTTCAAATGCGATAGTTCATAACATCATCGCAAATTTTCGTCATTAATTGGGAATGATGGAGAAGCTACTGTAAGAGTGTTGTTTGATAGTGATAGCCAGTGTAGTTTTATTAAGACCAGAATTTCCAGAAATTTGAAGTTTAAAGAACTTAAGAGGGAAAATTTAAGAATTTCTGGGTTTGGGGGTTCAGTTCAAAACCGAACCAAAGTTAAAACGGTAGAAGTTCTGGTTAAAGGGTTGTTACCACAAAGTCCCACTATCAAGGTCCAAGCTGTAGAGATTGAGGAACTTTGTGCTCCAGTCACTACTTGTTTAGATATGGCATGTGTCCAAGAATTGCAAGTTAAAGGAATTGATTTGGGCAATAATAAGTTTGAAGGAACAGAAGATTTATTCTTTTTTTGATTGGAGCTGGGGGACTATTTATTGGGACTTCATCACTGGTAACATTGTCCGCACATCTCAAGGTCCTGTAGCTATTGAAAGTAAGCTGGCTGGATGCTACATGGTAGCTATTGCAGTGAAATGGAGGTTAAAGCTCTTTTTTTGTTAAGTTGAGGAGACAGCCATAGTTTGGAGAGGTATTTGAAAGCCTTTGGGAACTTGAATCCATTAGCATAAAGGACAACAGGAGAAGAAGGCAAGTACAGTGAACAGTGATGTTTTAGAGCAATTTGAAAAAGGTATTGGGTTTAGAGATGGTTGCTACGAAGTTGGCCTCCCTTGGAAGGATTCTTGCAAACCCAGCTCAAACCTTCAGCTAGCTAATAG
>JAJOZX010005911.1:0-257500 GCA_023014485.1 Bathynomus jamesi
TGATTTTTTTAAATGTTAGTAAAGAAATAGTTATCGTTAACGGATTATCGTTAACTTCCGTTAACTTTGTAGTAAAATTATCGGATTATCGTTATCGGAGTTAAAAATTGGGGTTAACGGATTATCGTTATCGAAGTTAACTTTTTGGTTAACGGTGCCCACCACTGGTTGCATGTAATAATATTTTTAGGAGTTTATTAAGAACTCCAAGATTTCTAAATGGTGCTCCTTCTACTACCAGTAGGGCCTATGCTGTTTGTAGGGCCTATGCTGTTTTGTAGGCTTGGTGAGTCGGTAAGATAATAGAAGCCATGGTTAGTGGACTGGTCTCCGATATATTTTATAAATCTCGAATCTGAAGTATCTGGGCACAGTGATTCACTGCCCTACTTAGTCAGTGTTCCAGACAACTATCTCTTAATCTTCTATGGACCACTTGTATAATGTTTTTACCTGTTGAGTCTGAAATAGTGTTTGTTTTGTTTGTTTGTAGCAAAATATTTTTATGTCCATTTGTTTTTGTGTATTCGAACACGTGTAATGGAGAAAATGAGGCCACAATGACGAAGTCTTCAGAATAAGTTAGCAATAATTTTCTGTTATCTCTTTTTAAATGTAAAAATTATAGTGGTTTTAACCTTATTGGTTTGTAATTATTCTCTGAATAACTAAATCGGTATTTTGTATATGTATATATAATGTTATTTAAATTTCAGGTACAGGAAACCTGTTCATGAAACTGTGGACTATATATATGTATATATAACTAAAATAACTCATCGTACAACACAATCATTCCTGAAGAAGTTTTAACATTCCGCAAAGTATTTATGCAAAAGGCAGTAATAAAGCATTTTACGCACTAAAATAATAATAATTATTTATAATTAATTAATAACGTATATAACTTAAATATTTTATTCAGTATTTATTATATCAACGGATTAAAGTCATTCCTAGAAAAAAAATGCCAGCTTACGCGGATATCATATCGACAGAGGCCAGCGGTGAAACCTCTAATCAAACACAAACTAAGGTAGGTTAATTATATTAAGTGTAGTTAGGTTAAGGTTTATTAACTCGGTTAAAGAAGAGGCGAGGATAATAAAATTTTGTTCGTAACTTGGGTTGGTGTAAGGTTCTGTGAAAAGCCTCGTAAATGCTCTGTATCCCGTTTTAGTGATTTTTAATTACTTGAATGAGAAAGCTATTGTAACAGGACCTACTTTTCCTGGGATCTCATATTACTGAAAATCGATTAAGAAAGTATTCATATCGTGAAAAATAGCTTTACTATAGAGGCAGATTTCTTATGTAAGGTTAAATTAACTAACGTTAACTTCTTTGAATGTTTGACATTTTCATTGTATTGATTAGGCATTAGAGTATCGATTAGCTTGGCATGAAAGTCACGTGGAGGTAAATTGTTTAACTTCAATTCCTTACCGTAGCAACGACCTAATTTGCCAGGTGGTTTACCGTGAAGTTCTACTGTAGCTTTATATGGAGAGTCGAGAGCGTTGAATTGATGGAGGAGAGAGTTACTTTCATCTTTACGGCATAGCCAGATAGATGCTGCTGACAGGAATAATTCGTTAATAAGTTCGAAATTCAATATCTGTTTGTGTAGAATAAGCCCTTACTAAGTTTTAAATTCATTATTTTTTCTCAGGCAAGTTTTATGCAGAAGACTCCAGCAGAAGATGTCGTCGTCAGTGGAATGTCAGGAAGATTTCCTGAAAGTTCCTCCATTAAGGAATTCTCCAAAAACCTTTACGAGGGCGTAGACATGATTACAGAAGATAACAGAAGATGGACGCCAGGTAAACATAATTAAAGTACGGGAATGATTTAAGTTGGTATTCATATTCTTATTTTGACGTCTTGACGCGTAGAAATTTTCTTACGCTTTAAATTTTGTTAATTCCATAGGTTTATTTGGTCTTCCTCGTCGTTCTGGTAAACTACCAAACCTGAGCCATTTTGATGCATCCTTCTTCAGTGTTTCCCCGAGACAAGCCCATTGCATGGATCCTCAACTAAGACTCCTGCTGGAGGTGTCACACGAAGCAATTTTTGATGCGGGTAATTAGAATTACTGGCTATTATATTGTATTATTTATAATTTATAGAAGTTGTTATACCTCATTAAAGTATGGGGCCTCGTACTCTATGCCCCATTTGTTAATCGATGGGGTAGATTTATACTCTGATATCTTACTTTTATCACATCTTCCATAATCTTTTGCAGACATAATGCGACTTCTAGGTAATTCAGTACATAAGGTATAGCTTCCATTAAGCTTTTTTTGTTTTACTGTACACTAAGCTTTGCCAATTTCTAAATTTAACAGGTATGCACCCAAATGCCCTCAGAGGTAAACGCGTGGGGGTGTATGTGGGTGTGAGTGGAAGTGAAACAGAAGAATTTATCACACGAGACCCAGATAAAATCACAGGGTACGAGTTGACAGGATGCTGCAGGGCCATGTTTGCCAATAGACTCTCCTACGCCTTAGATCTCAAAGGTAAAGGTCAAATTTTCTCTTGCAAATCAATTTTATTGCATTTCAAATTATAGTTGTCAACATTAAACTGAAACTATTTATTTTTAGATCTTGTTTCTAAACTAACAATAATTGTCTACAATTAATTTCGAATTTTAAATCTTAACAAAATCTTAGAAGGCTAATATCAGTAAATCTTGAAAACTAAATCAAAGATGGTCATTCTGACTTGAATTTAGAATCTGAAAAAGTGTTTTCTGGAGCACATTTTCTTTTAAATGGTGTATATAGGGTAAACATGTATTTTATTAAAAACTGGTTGAAATTAACCCCTTCAGGACGACCGGTACAAATTGGTAGCGTTTCAAATACAGGCATAACTTACCCTACAAAAAAAAATCCGGCCTTAAAGAGTTAATTTTTTTTTTTTTTAATTGGGGTTGTTTAACCTTCTTCGCAACATCTAAGGTCATATGACGGAGGGGACCTACAGCTTCACGTGGGATCCGAACCACGGGTCGCTACGTAATCTGGGCGTGGAGGACAGTCTCCCATCCAACTACTACCCAGACCCAATGTCGCTTAACTTCGCTGATCTCTGGGAAGTGGTGTCACGACAGTGGCCACGACGTAGCCGAAAGAGTTAATATAGATCAAATTAAAGTCATTGAAGGTTCTTGTATTTTATATATATATATATATATATATATATATATATATATATGGTGGCCCATAAGTTCCAATCGGTTATGATTAAAGCGAAAATCCAAAAAAATCTGTTTATTTAGTTTATAGTAAATTTACAAATATTTATTGATTACTTAAAAAATAAATTAAATCCGTTTCATATACGAGTAGTAACCGTTGGTAACCTTTGATAACCTTTGGTTAGCTTCCGCCAGAATTGTTCATTCTGACGAAGGTCAAGCTTTTCACTCCATCTTAGAGGTAGCTCGTGATCACTAGTGCAGGAACCTTAACAGTTGAAGCTTTTATGTCTAGTTTCACATTGCGTAGGTGTTTTGGAGACACTAGCACCGGACCTTCTAAAATATATTATTTGATATGCGCAGTATTGATATTTGAAGGTGGTGGAAGTTTCTTAATACTTTTAAATGTAAAGTCAATTACATCACTCAGTGACTTGATCAATAGATTTATGTTTGCATTTCGCTATTTTTGTAATTTTAAAAGCCAATAATCTCCTTTTATGAAGAAGAAAACCTCGAAGGAACTTAAATTTGGCGCTAGGACAGTTTGCCTACGGACAGTTGCCTACTGGACAGTTTGCCTACTGGACAGTTTGCCTACTGGACATTATGCCTATGGACAACCATGCCTATGTGGTATATTTATCCTTACCTTATTTAATTTATTTAACTTCAGATTCATGCAAAAGAATTAATTCAAAATTAAAATGTGTTGTTGCCCTTAATAGCATAAATGTCTGAAAATATATCAAGTAAGAAAGGGAAACAGAAGTTTTCACATAATGGATATTTGTATGTGTTTGATAAATGTAGCAAGCGCGACCCTTCGTTACTTTTTTGGCGGTGCGAGCAAAAGAGTCAGTGTATTATAAGGTGCGTATATATAATATGGGTACTTTTCCGTTATCTGCCCCCTTGACGATTGGTTAGGTTAAGTCGTGATATTTTCGTTAAAACTAACGAAAATATCACGACTTAACCTAACCAATCGTCAAGGGCGTACAGTTGACCTAACCGGGCAGTGACGATTGGTTAGGTTAAGTTGTGATATTTTTGATAGTTTTAATGAAAATATCATGACTGAACCTAACCAATCGTCAATGGGGCAGATAACGGAAAAGTACCCATATTATATATACACCTTATAATACACTGACTCTTTGCTCGCACCGCCAAAAGAGTAACGAAGGGTCGCGCTTGCTACATTTATCAAACACATACAAATATCCATTATGTGAAAACTTCTGTTTCCCTTTCTTACTTGATATATTTTCAGACATTTATGCTATTAAGGGCAACAACACATTTTAATTTTGAATTAATTCTTTTGCATGAATCTGAAGTTAAATAAGTTAAATAAGGTAAGGATAAATATACCACATAAGCATGGTGTCCATAGGCAAACTGTCCAGTAGGCAAACTGTCCAGTAGGCAAACTGTCCGTAGGCAAACTGTCCGTAGGCAAACTGTCCGGCCACGCTTAAATTTGATAGTAACTAAAACCTTTCGTGTTTGCTCTTAACACATTACGAAGAAAATCTGAAACAGTGATGTTATGCTAAGGAATAAACTCGAAAGCGCTTGGGTATAATCCGTTTTTGTTTTCCTTGTTTTTTTTTCTTAATTTTTTCATTTTGTTTATGCGTTATGTTACGTTAAGTGAGGAAACCGTATGTCAACCATTTTAGCAAGAAAAGAAGAACTTCCGTTATATACTTTTATACTTCAGCCATTGTAGCATCGCGAAAGGGGTTTGTACACCTCCGCCATACTTAAAAAATTTATTTATCTTTGCCACGTCGCGACACCGCTTCCCGTTCGATTAGCGAGGTTTAGCCACATTGGGTCTGTTCAGTAATTGGATGGGTGACTCTTCTTTGCATTCAGATAATGTCGTGATCCTTATAAGAAAGTTTGCACCCCACGTAAAGTCGTAGGTCTCCTCTGTCTCATGACCTTTGCCGTTATGAAGGAGGTTAAACAAGTCCAATTATTGTTATTATAACTTCGGTAACACGGAAAAGAACCTCTTCCGCCTTCGTGTACATCAGTCACCTCCTCACAACTTCCTCCTCTCCTGGCTGTTAAGCACCTTAATGACCTCTTCCCTCAGGACCCAGTTTCGCTGTGGACACCGCCTGTTCTTCTGCCCTCGTTGCCCTTGCCACCGCCTGGAGCGCCATTTCTGAAGGAGAGATAGATGCTGCCCTCGTGGCTGGTTCCAACCTGACCCTGAAACCCCAATCCTCCCTGCAGTTTCACTCCCTCAGCATGTTATCTGAGGACGGAAGTTGCAAGGCCTTCGATGCCAGAGCGAATGGGTGAGTCGATGAGGTAGTTCATGAGTTATTGTTGAAGTTACCTTACTGGATATTCATTAAATAAAGTGCAACGTTTCGATTGTAAACCGAGAGCCAATATCAGTTAAAAAGATTGAAGTTTCACCGTATAAAATATCAGTTTAATTTATATGATAAAAGCATTAAAAAAGGGAAACTACTCTTAATTCAAGGTTATTCTTTTAGAGAGCTCTGCATCTTTTCAGTGAATGACTTATTCCATAAAATTTGAGTGACAATAATAATGATAATATTCTTCCTCCAGCTACGTCAGGAGCGAAGCGGTGACTGCAGTGTTCCTGCAAAAGCGGAAAGACGCGGTTCGAATTTATGCTCATTTAGTTCAGGCGGCTACCAACACAGACGGGCACAAGGGTGAGGGTATCACTTTCCCATCAGGGGCAGTGCAGAAGGCTCTTCTTCAGGAAGTTTACAAAAGGGCGGGAGTTGACCCCGCAAGTGTTTCTTACGTCGAAGCTCACGGCACTGGGACTAAGGTAAATAGGAACAGTTTTTGTCATGTGCATAAAAAAAGGTAATTCATAATAAAATATTATATGTACAGTATTCTCTTAAGGTTACGCTTTAAAAACCATTTTCTTCGTTTTCTTTAATAGGCGGGCGATCCACAAGAATTAAAAGCAATTGCAGACATCTTTTGCAACAACCGATCGGATCCTCTTCTGATTGGCTCCGTCAAAAGCAACATGGGCCACTCAGAGCCTGCTTCCGGTCTTTGCGCAATGGTTAAGGTAAGTTAATATCCATTTAATATTGTTAATTCGTGCTGCTCATTCATAAGCTGTTAATGACGTGTTAACATTCTAATGATATGGCGTACATTGTTAAATTTTTACATAATTAACATAAACCCCATTTAATTCCTTTGATAGAAGTATCAGCAAAATATCTAAATGTTAAAATATACATCAATTATAGCTTCACACACACTCACGAATATGTTGAATTAAACGCACGTAATTATAATCATTATACATATTACCAGTTGGAATAGGCAGTCGAGCCTTTTGTATCACAAAACTTTTGGCCGACAGGACAAATTCTGGATCGACACTCTTAAAACCTAACTTAATCTGACCCACAATATACTTGTCGACAGAATGTCAAATCTAAATTCTCAAGACGTTCAGAAATTTTTCTCGAATGCAACGTTTCTCTAGAAAAGTGTTTGGATTTGCATTGACAAAGACGATGAAACAGAATGATCTAATCTAACCTCATTTAACCTAGCGTAACCCAACGTAGCTATACTTAACTTACATTTACGGGCTACTTTTAGAAATTTCTTCGACAATACAAATCGAATAAATTCTTTCTCGACACCATTTCAAAAAAAATTCTATCTAGTTTTTGTTGTTGTTTAAAGTGTAATATTTTATTATAAATATTATTAATGTATTATTATTATTATTAATATTTGTCATATGGACTATGGTCTGCCAATAAACCTTTTCATTTTCATTTTTCATTCCCTTGAAATATTTTATTAATAGATACTATTCATCTATATCACTTCCCCTTTTACATGACTCATTATTATTTTAAAAATAAATAAGATAATTAAAAACTTTTAAAGTAAATTTGATTTGTTTCAGGTCCTTCTTGCAATGCAAAACAGAGAAATTCCTGCAAATCTGCATTTCCAGTCCCCTAACCCAGACATTGCGGCTCTTAACGACGGAAGATTAAAGGTAAACTAAATTCTCTCTACTGGACTCGGGCTTCAAAAGTCCGGGTTCATTTCCCACCTTCACCTCAGGTGACTGTCTCGGGAGTTAACCCCAACCCCTGTAGGTGTGGAAATAAGGGTACCCTACCGGACGTTACTTATTCATTGAAAGAAACTGAGACAAAACGAGGCGAATGAGGTGTGTTCCTTTTTACTCCCCCGATAAAAGTAGAAGGAAGACTCAACAAGCGCAAGTCAGAGGCCAAACTAATTATTTTATTCTTCCCCTTCAGGTGGTGAGCCAGAACACCCTTTGGGGGGGTCAATACGCAGCCATAAACTGCTTCGGTTTCGGAGGTGCCAACGTCCACGTGTTGCTCAAGGCCTCCGACTATGCTTCCCACTCCGGTAACATCCTCAAGTCTCTCACGCCAAAGAGGATCCTGTCCAAGAGCATCAGCACCACCAACTTAATTCCCGAAGGAGGGGCTCCTCGTTTGGTGTTGATGATGGGGAGGACGGAAGAGAACATTGAAGAAATCCTGAAAGAGTTTCAGAGGAACCGCAACATTAACTTTGCTTCCCTCCTCGACACCATTAGTGAAACGGAAGCGTCCATGGTATCATACCCCTACAGAGGGTATACCATCGTTGGAGGAGAGGCTGATCGCTTAATTATGAATGTGAGTTAATACCACTAACAATAATAATAATAATAATGATAATAATCATCATCATAATGTTTCCTTTTTAATGGTAGAGCGGCGGGCTGTTAATCTGAAGGTTCTGGGTTGGAGTGTGGACTCGGACTTCAGATGCCAGCGATTAGAGTGCCTCTCTTAGTATTATTCCTTGGTGGGGTAGTGGTTCTAATCCCACGTAAAGCTACTATAGGTCCCCTCTGACATACGATCTTTGATGATACGAAGGAGGTTAACCCCAAATGTTATTATTATTATTATTTAAAAAAAATGATGATAATATTGTTTCTATAAATGTTTCAAGAATTAAAGTACCCTCCCCTTCAGATAACAGAATGCCCAAGTGAACGAAAACCTCTCTGGTTAATCTTCTCCGGAATGGGCTCGCAGTGGCGGTGCTGCGGTTGTACACTCCTCGGCCTGCCACCCTTTGATAACGTCATCCAAAGATGTCGCTCCGCACTTCTTCCCTTCGGAGTTGACGTCATGGACATCATCACGAGGGACGAGCCGAACCCCATGATGTCAACCACTTATTCATTCACGGCCATCGCTGCTGTACAGGTGAGTGTGTAGTAGTACATTTGAGTCATTTGTACAAAGGAGGACAAAGATATGACGTCATTGCTAGGATATATATATATTATATATATATATATATATATATATATATATATATATATATAGCCTGAAGGTGACCTAATCTTAATTTATATTAAATTACTTAAAATTAAACTGTATTGAAAATGTCGGAAAACCACATTTAGAAAGCTTAACCCTTTATCGCCGAACTTTTTGCGTAGGGTTGAGTCTAAATGCGTGTATTTGAAACGTTACGTATTCGACGCACAGCGCGGTAAAGGGTTAAAAGCATTACATTTGTACATGGAATCTGCAGGTTGGCTTAGTAGAGGTACTGAGGAGTGTTGGCTTAACTGAATTCGACGGCTTCATCGGTCACAGCGTCGGAGAACTTGGTTGCGGATACGCCGACGGAGCACTGACGGCGGAGCAAACAGTTCTCTCCGCTTACTGGAGAGGAAGGGCTGTTGAGGAAGCCGGATTGCCCCTGGGAAAAATGGCTGCCGTAGGTAAGTGACGGTGTAACTTCTTCGCTCGCATCATTTATGATGTAGAATTGGAGTCGGAAATTAGTCCTCGCCAGGTGGACTGAGAAAGGAATACCCCATGAGGGAAAACTGCAAATAATTTTAAAGAATTTTACATTTTTTTTGTTAGCATTTACATAGCGGTGGGCTTTAAGTATGTCCAAAATGCAATTCACTGTCAATTTCTCTTATAGGCTTAAGTGCTGAAGACGCCCAGAAATGGATCGGCAAAAACTCTTCTGTAGTAGTTGCATGCAGGAATTCCGCTACTTCAGTGACGATCTCAGGCCCTAAGGAAGACGTAGAACTCGTGCAGGAGAAACTGGATGCAGAGGGCATCTTCTGCAGAAGCGTCGATTCAGGAGGAATCGCCTTCCATCATTCATCTTTGAGGAAAGCGGCGCCAAGACTTTTTTCTGAACTGCAGAAGGTTCGAATTTGTTGAGGGTTGTTTCTTATTAGACTGAATCCCCTTTATATACTGATGTCAGTGTTCGGAATAACTAACAAATCTTTAGTTGCAGAAGTATCATATATCGGTATGTATTTTCTTCAGTAAACTAATTAACTAACTAACTTACCCCTTCTCATTCCTCCTTAGGTCATTCTCTGTCCATCCAAAAGATCTTCGAGATGGATAAGTTCCTCTATACCTGAAGAGAAATGGCACACCGGAATAGCGAAGAAGGCGTCAGCAGAATACCTGGTCAACAACCTTGTGTCTCCGGTTCTCTTTGCAGAAGCTCTGAAGAAAATACCTGAAGGTGCGAGGGTCGTAGAGGTGTCTCCTCACGCCCTCATGCAGGCGGTGTTACGTAGGGCGTTGCCCTCGTGTTCGATGATTCCCCTGGTCAGGAAAGAAAGCAAAGATGTTCTCTCTCATCTGTTGGAAAACCTTGGAAAGTAAGTATTTTTAATTTGTATTTTAACACACACACACACACACACATATATATATATTAATGACTGATAGTTTCTGACAAGTTATTAATGTAAGATTATCTCTTTCTTGATGTCTGTACAATTTATAAATTTAATTTTTAATTATTTCAAAATTTAACTCCTTTTTCTTATAATATTTAATTAGATTTTTAATACAAAATTCAGATTTAATATTTATTTTGATATTTCAGTTTTTTTAAATATTTAAATTTTGGACGAATTTTTAATAATTAAATTTCTTTTTAACTGATTGATGATGATCACATTTATTAAGTGGATTATTTCATTTGAAGGTTGTACTTGTCTGGAGATAAAGTGAATCTGAAGTCCTTGTATTCATCGGCATTATTTCCTGTTCCGTTGAACACTCCATCGATCGGAAGCTTAATCAAGTTCGTTAGAATTTTAAGTTGAAACTTTTATTATTTGTGAATTGGAGGGTATTAAAATTATTGCTTTTTCCCGCTTTTTGTTTCCTGTTCATCACTTTGTAACACGGTATGAGCGAGTAATTACGTCTCAGACATCAATGATCGCTCACTCAACGCTTTAAGTGAGCCATAGATATACAGTCGAGGAAGAACATTTGTCAACAGTTTTAATTTATGTGAAACTGTTCACAAACCCAACTCCGCGACTATACATCTATAGTTCGCTTTGTAACACGTTGAATGAGCGATTTGTAACACCGTGTTACAAAAGGACCTATGTACATGGCTCTCCTATGGAAAAAAAATGCAAGAATTTAAATTTTTTTCAGGCTTTCAACCCTCCAACTATACTTTTTCTTTAGTTACATTTAAGTGTTAATTTACATTTTTCAAATTATTTTTATTTTTATTTTTATTTTAAAATATAATTTTATGGTTTAATTTTAATATTAAATTTTTCCTTTCTTTTAAGGTGGGACCACAGCGTGGAGTGGGACGTGGCCAAGTTTTCTGGCTCTTCTTCCAATCCCGAATTCAAGGTTGACATTGACCTCAACGATCCCTCATTGTCATTCCTCGAAGGACACACCATTGATGGAAGAGTGCTGTTCCCTGCCACAGGATACATGGTAAGTTTAAAATGAGCATGAAAGAACACGTTCAAATTTTAAGGATTCACGAGAGAGACGGTTGTGTAATATTCCAAAGTAGATTCTAGGTCCTAAACCAACTTGGAGTTTGAGGTTTGAATCCTTACCACCTCTTAGCTGTGTAAAATTTAGATTGGGTTGAACGTTGTCTCCAACTTGAGACAAACCTAAACCAAACTTAAACCATGACATATGGTAACAAATATTAATCAAATGTCATAAAATTCAACCCAAATTTTAGTCTACAGTTTCCAAATGAAGTTCTTCAGAGTGTCAACAAAATTATGGAAAGGAGAAAAATATACTAATTTATTTAATTTTAGACATTAGCATGGAGAGCTTTGGCTAAACTCGTGGAAACTAAATGGGAGGATCTCCCGGTGACCTTCAGTGATATCACCCTTCATCAAGCAACTGTTCTTTCAACAAGTAACACGGGAGTTACTTTCACTGTCAGGCTGTTACTTAGCAAAGGGGAATTTGAGGTATAGTAGTAGTAATAATAATTATACGATATTGTTAATAAAAAACAAAAAAAAACATCTTTACTGCAGATCATTCATAATCTATAGCCACTTAACCTAACATACAAGTGCAATCTTACATATTATACATTGAACTTAATACAAAAATATGGCCAACATAGCCACTTAACCTAACCTACAAGTACAAAAATAAGGCCAGCATAGCCATTTAACCCAACATACGAATACAATCTTATTTTTACACAACTTAATATGCATATGTAATCTTTTGCTACATTACAAAAAAAAGGTATTGTAAACCAGCACTTGTCTGAACCAAGACTGCCATATAGGTGAGAGGTACACAGTATCTGAAGACAGGACATTGCACAATAACGCATTAAAGCTGTTTTGGACCCTAGTAATGAAATTATATACTTCCTTCCGGATTAACGTTTGGCTGGGAGGTAGATTATGCTTAGTAAACATAAAACTGGCTTCACCATTTTGGTTCCCTACATAACATACGGAAAATATCATAAGCAACAGAGTTTATTCATAGCAGTTTTTGTATAGTTCCACCACAGATGGGATGTATACAATGCAGTACAGTAAGTTCTAAAAAGATAAGTTTTAACTGATTCTGAACACACACCAAATTTCCTTACTAGCATGTTACCCTGTACATACATCTTTTTACGTTGCCTCTCAATATCATCTCGCAGCTCGTGAGTAATTACATGACCTAAGTATTTATATGTCTTTAACAGGTATTGTCTGACCATTCATTTCAAAAGACCCACTTCATACATGTTACAGTAAATTACACCTAAAAATCAAAATACAACTCTTTGCCCCATTATAGGTAATGATGATGATGATAATGATGATGTGTATTTCCTGAAGGTACTTGCGGGTGAGACTGTAGCAGCATCAGGAAGAATTCATGTGGGAGTAAAGGAAACTCCCGAGAGGAGTGTCCTTACAAACCTTCTGACCAGGTCCTCCGGGCAGGAGAACTCCCAGAAATTAACTCACAACGAAGTATATAAAGAACTAAAACTGAGAGGTTACCAATACAGCGGCGACTTCAGAGGAATAAAGAAAGCAGATCTGAAAGGTAGATTAATTATCCTTTTTTACGCGAACCCTACCATCAATTGGTTCCGTCTCGGGAAGTTGTTAAAGTTGAAGGCACCCAGCCTTCACCTCACTTCGATTAAGAGGCGCCTCTCGCTCAACGCGGGAAGGTAAAATCGAGCAATGGACCCCGCTTACTGTGGGTCTGAGTTATTTCGCGTCATCCGTTGACGCTCAGCGGAGTCGTATTTACAACAGATGGGGGCGAGTACCCACTAAGCTTCATCTTTACCAGTCTAATTAGTCACAAAGTACTAGTGACTTTTATCTAAGTACCCATTGAGTAATAGTGTCGCCGCGCGAACATTGTATTACCGTTAAAAGCTAAACATCTACAATTGCCCCTACATCAGGATAAAACTCATTTAACAAATTACCTCTTCATTTCAGGTACCGAAGGAGAACTCGCTTGGAAGAATAACTGGATCTCTTTATTGGACACCCTTCTTCAGTTTTCTCTTTTGGGGTCTCCCTTAAAGGGACTCTACCTCCCCACCAGAATAAGGCGAGTTCATATTGAACCATCAAAATTCTACGAAGCACTCAAAGTAGAGGATGAAGAAGTTGTAAAGGTAGGTACCAGTGGTTACGGATAAAAAAGTTAACCCGGGACAGTATTGTCTATTTTGATGGTCACAATTGATTTTAAAAATGGAACAAAACTGACTTGATAAGTTGTCTTGAAATTTAAACTGATTTGCTCGGACTGATATATATATATATTTTCGAAATAGTCCGAATTAGATACTCCCTTCTGAAAATCGCAGTGTTAACGCAATTCATAATGATTCCGAAATGTAATTCGCGATAAATTTACTAAATGTTATGCGCATTTCTGTTTGGATTAATGAATACAAATTAAAAATAATGGTTTGGAATTGAGCAGAATTAGCTGGTTACTTTT
This sequence comes from Bathynomus jamesi, assembly GCA_023014485.1. NCBI lineage: Eukaryota > Metazoa > Arthropoda > Malacostraca > Isopoda > Cirolanidae > Bathynomus > Bathynomus jamesi. The sequence goes on from JAJOZX010005911.1 coordinate 13,588, forward strand.
CAGAGTATTTCTTCTAATACGGAATATTACGAATTATTAGAATTCTCAATATTGGATTTTGGAACTAAAATGTTTCAAATTAGGAAGAATTCCGAATTGTGGAGGGAATAATAAATAAATAATAAATATATATATATATATATATATATATATATATATGAAAATTATTTCACGAAAGTAACACGTGAAAAATATTTATGATGAATAAAACCACGAAGGAAAGGAAACAAAATGGTGCTCAAGCGCTTTCGTCTAATGACATCCTCAGGAACACTGAAGTACATAAAAGGGTGACAGCCTATATATAGGTTACAGAAAGAAAAAAAAATAAATAAATAAATTATATATATATATATATATATATATATATATATATATATGCAATAAACGGAGAAGTAAAAATAAAAATTAAAAATTAAAGGATTATCAGAGAGGCATACATATTTGTAAGGAAAAAATATCGATTTTTAGCACAAGATCAAATGAATTATAAAAATACAAATTTATACTGGAAATCTGCCCCGGTTTTAACACTGCCTTTTTTGGTTAAGTTTCGATGTATATAAAAAAATAAAATGAAAATTAAAAGTTAATAAAGTAGCATACAAGTTTACCAAAGATTTAGTGTTCTACCCTTCTTATCTAAATCTTATCTAAATTTACTTCTCCGTTTATTGCATATATATATATATATATATATATATATATATATATTATTTATTTATTTTTTTTTATTTTTTTTTTTTTTTTTCCTGTAACCTATATATAGGCTGTCACCCTTTTATGTACTTCAGTGTTCCTGAGGATGTCATTAGACGAAAGCGCTTGAGCACCATTTTGTGTTTCCTTTCCTTCGTGGGTTTATTCATTTATATATATATATATATATATATTAGATACCAAGATAAAATGAGCCTAATTTAAAAAATGAAAATAAGACACTTTACAGGAAAATATTCTCCATTGGAATTATATTTTAAGTTTAAAAGCACCGTTAAAAACATATATATATATATATATATATATGTTTTTAACAGTGCTTTTAAACTTAAAATATAATTTTAGTGTAGAATATTTTGCTGTAAAGCGTCTTATTTTCATTTTTTAAGTTAGCCCATTTTATTTTGGTATCATTAAATTTTTCTCACTTAATAATTTCATTAATAATAAATATTTCGTCAACATTATCCTAACCATTTGATTTTAATATGAAAACACAAAAATAGAATTGAATTTCATGATGAAAAGTGTTTTTCCATTTTATTATATCCACTATAAATTTACTTCTACAGATAAATCATAACCATAAATTGGGCGTTACCATGTGTCCAGGCGTTGAGATTCATGGTTTGAAGGCGACCATGGCTCCTCGAAGACCTCCTTCAGACAGTCCAGTGTTAGAAGGATACCAGTTCTACCCTAATTGTCTTTTGAAGACTCACGAGGTAGGCTGTATATTAACATTGTATAAACGAAAGTCTTTGAATATCTTTTACTTGTATGTACGTTTTATTTCCGATTTATTTATGTATTTATGCGTGACTTGTATATATATCCTTACGGAATAGTAACAGAATGATGTCTAAAAATGTTTGTCTCCGCCTACGAACCCGGGGCCTGTACATCTCACGCTAATGCTATTTAGAATGCTGAGTTAGAGATTATGAATTGTCCACTCAGAGACATATATATATATATATATATATATATATATATATATAGTGGTATGACTAACTAGGAATATTGTATTCAGTCCAGTATGTCCTTGTAATTTATATGAAAAATGTCGGTGAAATGTAAAAAAAATTGTTTTTCATTATCAGATGTCTGAGAATCTCAGCTACGAAAACGCAACAAAAATCTTATTAGATTTGGTGTTGGAAAACACATTCGCTCTGAAGGTCAAAGTTGCTCACCTTTTGGGACAAGAACAAGTGGTCGAAGATTCAACTACATTGGCCTTGACACTTCTTAAAGGTTTCGATGTCTACCCGCTTCTATCGGCCGAATACGTCTTAAATTCGACTTCAATTTTAAGTAAACCACAGCAGGAGGAAATAAAAACGAGTGGAATTGATCTGGTGGATAAAATTGATGTAACGACAGTTGAAAAGTTGAATTTGTTGGTCGTTAGTCAGACGAAAATGAATCCGGATGATTTAGCCGTTGTAGGCAATCTAAACAACCAAGCCTTCATTTTGGTTGATAACAAAACTTTGAAAAGTGGATTGGTTGAAATTGGATTGAATGAAGTAGCATCGATTGAAAAGTTCGACTTATATTTGCTGAGAAAGGTAAGAGTTACACGAGTCATTTATACAAATAACCAAGTTTGGTCAGACAATCACTTATCTGGTAATAATGTTTTTCATTTCATTCATTACTGTTAACAAGAGGAAAGATACTTGAACTATTAAATACAGATAAAAAGTTATCCTCTGGCCTAACTCAAATCGCGGCGAAGGTGGGAGTCGAACCCAGGCCTTTACATTACGAGTCCAGTCTCTGAACCAACCCAGAGGCGGGGCCAGGGTGCTTAATTGAAGCAACGGGGCTTAATTTGGAGACTCCATACATCCTGGTTAAACGAAATTAGGTAAAACGTTTGAATGCTTATGTCCACATTGCTTCAATTAAACCCCCCTGGCTCCCCCCCTTTCTGGATCCGCCTATGGCCCAACCCATTTACGGGGAAATAAACTATTGTCGTCATTTTCCTTGTTTATTTTGGAATCCATTTTTCTTTTTATGTATATAGCCAAGTTTGGAAAAGAAACTTGAAATTTTGGAAATCGATTCCCAAGACAAGAAATTCTCTTGGGTCGAAAAATTGAAAAAAAAGATTTTCAATGGATCAAAAAATCTGTGGCTGATGTCAAAGAAGACTCGAATCAATGGTTTACTTGGGATGTTGAAATGCTTGAGAAGGGAACCAGGTGGTGAAAGATTGAGGTAAGAGTTTTTATTGGGTTTAATAATAATAATAATAATAATAATAATGCAAATTTTATAATCTTTAATATCTATTAAGAAATACTACTTTTCACTTCAGATGCATTGTAGATCCAGAAAATACCCTTGAACAAAATTCAGCTTTATTGGAGAAGGTCATAGCAGCCGATTTGGCCTACAATATCATTGACCACGATACCGTTGGCACTATGAAACACTTACCACTTCCGGTGTCAGGTACGTCTTAAAGCAATTACTGATCTTGGTAATTGTCAACTGTATTTGATCACAAATCTCAGACATTTGGAATTCATTATTACGATAATCTCTCCTCAGGTTTATGCTATTTTATATATTTATTTCCATTAAAGAACTGCGTCCATCTGAATACACCTACCTGAACGTCCTCACCCGAGGAGATCTTTCCTCTCTTACGTGGTTGGTCGCACCTCCACCAGCGCCGGAAGTAGATCATGAAACCGTCTTTTGTTCAGTGAATTACGCGCCTTTGAACTTCAGAGATATTATGCTTGCGTCTGGAAAGTTACCTCCTGATGCTCTCCCTGGAAGTCTGGCCCAGAAGGTATTACATGCATGCGTGTGTGTGTGTGTATATATATACAGGGTGGGCGGAAAGTAGCTCCCTATTTTGGATTGGTAAAAAAATACGTATATTATCCATTTATTTCAGAAGAAATAATATGAAAAGGTAGGCATACATGGTAGGTTTTCTCTAAAATTCAATGTGGGCTCCAACTCTTTCCACCAGCTTCTGGAGCCGCCCAGGAATGGCGTCCACTGACTTTAGCAGGAACTCCGGCGGGATGGAGGACATGACTTCCCGAATTCGGTCCTCCAGTTCTTCCAATGTCCTCGGTTTGGTGTGGTAGACTTCTTCCTTTACCCACCCCCAAAGAAAGAAGTCGCACGGTGTCAAGTCGGGGCTCCTGGCTGGCCATTGATGTGGACCACGACGACCCATCCAACGCCCAGGGAAGTGGGCATCCAGCCACTCACGGACAACAAGAGCGAAGTGCGGAGGGGCGCCATCTTGCATAAATATCAGATCATCGATGTTCTCCCATGTGCTGACAACCGGCCAGACCTCGTTTCGCAACATAGCAAGGTACCGCTCAGCATTCATGGTGTTGCGCAGAAGGAACGGGCCCACAACCTGATCTGAGGTCATACCACACCACACCGTTACACTGAACCGATTCTGCCGTTTTTCAGCGGTAACCATGGGATCCTCTCCTGCCCAGTAGTGGCAATCAATTGTGGCGGTTGACAAAGCCTCCGACGTGGAACACCGCCTCGTCGCTCCAGAGGATGTTGCGGAAGAGATGGGGCCAGTCTTCATGCCAAGCCAGCATGATTTCCCCGAACTCCATGCGAATGTCGCAGTCCTCGTCCGAGAGAGATTGGCAGTAATGCGGCTTCCACGCACGCCAGTTCAGCTCCTTCTTCAGCACAGTTCGCACTGAGTAGCGGGAGAGTCCACTTTCCCGAGCTGCCTGGCGAGTTGACTTTCGTGGACTCCGTGCGAACATTTCCTGAACTGCCTGCACCGTCTCCTGGGCCCTGGATGTCGAAGGGCGACCACATCTTCGAACATCTACCACAGACCCCGTGGTCATGAGCTTCGAGTGGCAGTTCTTGATTGTTTTCGGGTCCACTTGGGCACGTGGTCCGTGAATGGCCCGCCACCATCTTTGAACTCGAACGACAGATTGCCAAACTTCGTACCGTGCCGCCAACTGGGCACGCTCCTGCAGTGTTAAACGCTCAGCCATGTTACCCTTCAATCTGAAATGAAAAAAAAAAATGAACGTTACAATTGTACCACTTTAGAGAACACAAAGAGAACACTTTAGAGAAAAAAAGATTACCGTTACAATTGTACCACTTTAGAGAACACACCATAACAATATAACAATAAAATCACAATTTATACATAATTTATATGTAATTTAAATTAGGGAGCTACTTTCCGCCCACCCTGTATATATATATATATAAAAGCAGTTTTCCTTGGTACTTTTGATTTTATCGAACTCTATTTAGCAATCACTTATTTTACTGTCTTGCAGGAGTGTATTTTGGGTCTTGAGTTCGCCGGTATCTCCGAAGGAGGAACTCGAGTAATGGGTCTTATTGCTGCAGGAGGGTTGGCATCAACAGTCCTCGCTGACCCACATCTCACTTGGCAAGTGCCAAATGAATGGACCCTCAAGGAGGCTGCCACTGTGCCAGTTGTCTATGCAACGGTTTGTACCTTTAGGAAACTGTATGAAGGAAATGTGGTCCAAAAATATTAGTTACGAGTAATTGAAAGTAATATTTTATTTACATAAAGGGCATTTCATAGTCTTTAAATTCTCGTACAATAACTAATCTGTTATTCCGTAGGCGTACTACGCCCTTGTGGTCAGAGGGGGGCTGGAACCCGGTGAGTCGGTGTTGATTCACGCGGGTTCAGGTGGTGTTGGACAGGCAGCCATTAGCATCGCCTTAGCCAGGGGTTGCACGGTCTACACCACGGTCAGTAGTGAAAAAAAAAGGAACTTCCTCAAGGAGAAATTCTCACAGGTAAATGAAAATACTGATCGCGCGCGCACTAAATCAACGGTTCCCAATTGCGATAACGAGCTACTTAATGGGGTACGCAAATATATTCAAAATTTAAATCTCGCTGAATCATAAAATAAAAAAGTAAGATAATTTTAGTTTGTAGCTTGGAGGAGTGAAAATAATGGTAATATGTAGGTCTGCTCTGAAATTTTTATGGGTGGTGGTGCGGTAAATTTGATTTTGTTGTATAGTAGATAATAGAGAAGAAAATAATTTTGGGAACCCATGGTCTAAATTATTTTTAAAAATTTGGAAAGAGTTTAAGAAAATAATAACTAAATTATATTTACTTTTATATTTCTTATAATAGAAATTTAGTATATTAAATGTACACATTTTTCTTTTCAGTTAACTGATAAGAACTTCGCCAATTCTCGTGATGCGAGCTTCGAATATCACGTCCTTGAGCAAACTGCAGGACAGGGTGTGGACCTTGTCCTCAATTCGTTAGCAGGCGACCTTCTGCAGGCCTCCGTCAGATGCCTGAAAGAACATGGAAGGTTCCTGGAAATTGGAAAAGCTGATTTAGCCAACAACACGGCTTTAGGTACAGAGAGAGTAAATGCCTTTTTTTATTAATGAATCAATTACACTAAATGTAACGCAAGAGTTGACGAGAAACAGGAATGGAAGCGGTTCGTGAGATGTGTAAATGGTGACGTTGATCTCGCTTGACTTACCACTGGAAGTATACTCCAACACACTCATGAAAGCTAACACTTAGTTCCTGAAGTTTGGGGGTACCTTATTCCCGGTGGTGATCCCAATGTATCCTTGTGAGGGCAATTGATTTGAGTGTTTTCCATCACGACCTTAGGCGTCGCGCCCATCCCATTGAGAATGGTAAACGAATTCTTAGAGAATGTATGTATGTATTACACCGTCCCAAACAATTCATAATTTAGCTGGGATAATTTAAGGATGCCCGATAGCTCAGTGGCTAAATTAGCGAACTCTGAACGGTAAAGCTGTGGCTTGCTCCCAGCCGCTGGCATCGAGTGGGGTTGAGCCGGCCATTTACCTTGTTTCTGCTCTGGTTTAGGTGACTTTTGGGGCCCATTCACCCCGACGTAGTGGGGAAATGAACTTCCCGGGATAATTTAGGTGGAAATAAAAAGCGACCCAGTCAAAGTTTTACCGTGAAGCTAATATCCCTCTTGTGCCTAACTAGGTATGTCGATATTCTTGAAGAATGTGACCTTCCATGGCATCCTCCTCGATGCTCTAATTGATGGCTCTGTCGACCGGAAGAAGGAACTCCAGAAGGTTCTCTATGACGGGATCGAATCTGGGGAAGTGAAACCACTCCCTGCGACCACCTACGCGTACCACGAAGCAGAAGAGGCTTTTAGGTGGGCACGCACACACACACACACACACACGTGTAATTTAGTTTGAGATATTTCGCATTTACGTTTCGTGAAGCCCCCTTATGATAATGATATGGTGAAAACAATATACTCTACAAAAAAGGACAACGTATCTCTTGATTTTATTAGATTCATGGCAAGTGGAAAACACATCGGTAAAGTCCTCCTCGAAATCGCTCCTGAGGAACGTACGACAGACCAACCGAAACGGAAGTCAAAGAAGAAGAATAAAATATCTGAAGAAAGTGTTATCGTGCTTGATGCAAACGGCATTCCTTCTGCTTTCCGCTTGTGGCCCAAACCCAATTTGGTCTACGTCATCACAGGAGGTTTGGGAGGACTCGGACTCGAGCTGGCGGATTGGTTGTTAAGTCGCGGGGCCCGGAAACTGGTGCTAACATCACGAAGGGGCATTGCTACAGGTTACCAGGTACTGATTTAGATTTTTATTTAAAGAAATAATGAAAATCATGTCGCGCATTTGAGTTTCATTTTAATTCTCATTTTACATTTTTATTTTGTAATAGTATTTTTATATACATATTTATAACATTTAATTTATTTAAGTGTTCACGTATATTTTTAAACACCATCATAATTAAGGCATAATAGGGACTGTGTTTTTATTAAGTATGGCCTAAACTGTAATTTGTAACTCGAGTGTAATTACTTAAAATTTTAATTATTTAAATAACTTATTTACGCAATAAACGTGAAATAAAGTAGTCTGAAATGTCGGTCATTTCTTGTATCATTCAATTATATTTTTAGCATTACTACAAACGATTATAATACTTAAAAACTTGTTTGCCCAGGATTTGTGCATCAAACGCTGGAGAGCATCAGGAGCTTGTGTAAGAGTCCTGCAGCAGGATGCTTCTACGGCGGAAGGAGCAGAGAAATTGCTTATAGAATCTGCTGCAAAAGGCTCCGTTGGAGGAATCTTCCATTTAGCTATGGTAAGAAAGATTAATCATATACTGTATAGCTGTAATATCGTCGTTGAATGTCTCCAGTGTGGAAAAAGGTTAAATATGTAGTTTTGAGGCCACCTAATTTTTTCCATCGCCCATGATTAATGTTTGACCGAAAGTTCGTGACGTGGGTGATTGCTTACCAATCTTCCACCACCTCACCTAGCGTACGCCCAACTTTAACATAACATTCGCCCTGATTGGTAGTTTGGTACACGTATGAAATATGAAATAGGCATGGTTTTCAACTTTGTTAAAAATCTACTGGTCACAAGACTACATATTTGCCGAAAAAAGCTAACAAAGTTTATTCTAACCTAGAGTAATAAACAAAATAGGTACTTCTGAAGTTATACCATGTCATGCCATTATTTTTAAGTTAACTAATTCGTATTATTGTATTTACCAGGTGTTAGAAGACTCCGTTTTCGAGAACCAGACACCAGATAAATTCCAAAGAGTATCTAGAGTGAAGGCAGATGGTGCTCAACATTTGGATGTAGCTTCAAGAAAACTCTGCCCCGAGCTCCATCTATGGGTGACTTTTTCCAGCGTTGCTTGTGGCAAAGGAAATGCGGGTATGACATTTATTTATATATTCAGGTTCAATAACGTACGTTGTGTTTGGTTTTATTTCTTGAATGGGAGTCTCGTTCTCGTTTAAGGGAATTTTTATTTTCGAACAGAGATTGACTGATTTGGGATACGTGTAATTTTCCTTGAAGGAATTTACATTTTTTTCTGAGGAGAGGTATATTGGGAGAGGAAGGGGGGGGGGGCTAATAGTGATCCTAACAAATTTGTGTTGGTTTTCACTCCCCTCATTAGTTACTCATTGTCCAATCGTATTTACTTCAATTTTAGTATCAGTATTGTATGTAAGATATTGCTGTTTAAGTGGGTAAAGTATTTATTTAATCTTACAAATATTTCTTTGATCCTTGAACAGGTCAGTCAAACTACGGCTGGGCGAACAGCATTTCTGAGAGAGTGGTTGAGGGAAGAGTCGCCAATGGCTTGCCCGGTTGTGCCATCCAGTGGGGAGGAATTGGCGATGTTGGCGTTCTAGCCGATACCCTTGGTGACGTCGAGGTGCGCTTTAATAAACACTTTGCATTACGGTTTCAGCTGTAGGGGCTTACAGATATAGAGACTGGTGTTGTATAACTGTATAGATCTGTTGGTATTGTATGGCTATTCACTATTAGTTATCTCTTATTAGTTCTCTTTTTACTACTACAAGATAGGTAATCCGTACAAAAGTCCGGATACACTGTATCATACCTACCTCGAGGTATCCCGACTTTTGTTACTGACCGTAAATATGTTCAGTCGGATTACTTGAATATTATCAGTAAACTCTAATGGCGTAGTCAGTATATAATTAAATATTTTTTTTTATATATAAAACACTCGATTCACCAAGGAATCCCTTTATAACATCACATTAAACCAATTTAATTATCTCAGGTTGCCGGTACCAAACCGCAGTCGTTGAGATCAGTTTTGGCTTGTTTGGATGATCTCATTGGAAGTAACATTCCGGTCGTCTGTTCTGTCTGTCTCTCTTCTAAAAAGTCTTCAGGAAGGGACGGAAAGGGATCAAAATCCCTTGTGGCTTCCCTTGCCAACATTCTAGGTGAGTCACTGACTGTCATTCCCCTTCGCTCACTTGTTATTGAATCATTCTCTTATTTTATCGAGTTAATGAGTCAGTACTCCAATGTTCGTGTCTCAGTAGGTAACACTGTCTCCCTATAAACGAAGTTGTAAGGTTTTGCTAATTTTCACTGGAGTGTGGTGTTCGATTCCCGATAGCGTCGGTTAATAACAATCCGAGAGTTAACCTAATGGGACGCGTTCGTTTGGCTTGAGCGCTGTGCCAATTTCTGGGCCTTCTCATTGATTATTATGATCGAGTCGGACCGGGTATTCTTTGTTGAGTTACCGAGTTGTATATAATTTATGCATCCATTTACTCATTGCCGGCACCTCCCACGGTCAGTGAATCATAAGATTAGTAAGTCATTCACCGAAACATCAAATTATATTCAGTGAACAGCTTTACCATTAATTTAACTAATAATAATGTAATACTAGTTAGAAAACATTAAATTAACATTATCCCATTTAATACCTTTAATTTAGGAATTCGTGACGTCTCGAAAGTTCCAATGAACGTCTCTTTAGGCGATCTTGGAATGGACTCTCTGATGGCGGTGGAGATAAAGCAAACACTCGAAAGAGAGGCGGACGTTGTCTTGACAGCGGAACAGATCAGAGAACTCACAATTGGTCGTATTCAGGAAATTGAAAGTCAAGAAACAAGTTCTGCAGGTAAGGGCTAAACTACTCTGCCATATATACTTATATATATATATATATATATAAAATCATGTCCGTTATATTTAACATTAATTTTTTAGAATTTCATTAATCTGATGATGACCAATAGTTGCAAGTGAAACGTTGTCAGTTTATTACCAATTTACTAAAACTTCCCCATTTAAAGCCCTTTACCACTAATTTACAGCTGTTTCATAACTAACACTTGTCTACATAGGTGCATCTGTTCAATCTTCCGAAACACCCGGTGAAGCGGAAACCGAAATCACGTTTTCATGGTTGGATTTCCCTCTGGTGTCGAAGGAGGTCCTTCGACCCCTGAACGGAAACACTAAGTCTTCACCGCCCTTATTTGTGGCATCCCCCATTCAGGGAACCTGCGACGTTTTGTCACAAGTAGCTGATCAGATTAAGAATCATGTCATCGGTTTGGAATACCCGCCAGAATTACCTTCTACCGACATTGTTAAATTGGCCTCGACACTTATCGAGGTAAGATTAAGTTGTTGACTAAACTCTTTAAATTCACTCGCCTTCGATTAATCGAGTCGAATTTTTTATGCTTGTTCACAAAATGTACTCCAATTAATCTTAACTCAGAATACAGAGATAAAAACTACTAAATTAATCGTTGTCTTTTGAATTAAACATTAACACCTTTATTTTATAGATATAGTATTTATCATCAATTATTATCAGTTATTGATACGTTATTAATCGTTAATTATTAAATGTTATCAGTTATAGAGCGCTGCACTGCCGGTTATCAGTTATAGAGCGCTGCCCGGCAGTGCTAAGACTCTGCTGGTTCGTGGGTTCGAATCCTAGTGCTGCCTGGAGCTAGGCGGTTGTCTTTTCTGTATCTTACGTCACGACGAAGCGGCGGACCGGCCACTCCCTTTAAGTGACTCTGGCCCGTACCCCCAATTCATTAAAGAATATGGGACATGGATGTTGACCCTACCTTTATAATCAGTTATTACTGCTATCAGTTTCAATTATTTACCCGTCAAGATGGCCTGTAGTGGTAGGGCGCCAGGCTGTTAATCTGAAGGTTCTCTGTTTGAATTTCGGCTCGGACTTCAGATTTCAGCGATTGAGGTGCTTTTCTTAGTCTTCCTCGGTGCATAAGTGGTTTCGATTCCAAATACAGCTGTAGGTCCCCTCCGTCATATGACCTTAGATGCTCCAAACGAGGTTAAACAACCCCAAACATTATTATTATTTGCTGTTAAACTTTGAATTATTAGTTACAATATATACTGTAGTTATTAATAATTGTTAATGTTACAGCGAATGGAAAAGCATTTACCGGAAGGTCCTTTCCACCTGGGAGGTTACTCCTTCGGAGCAAGTGTTGCTTTCGAAATTGCATCTCAGTTGGAAATGAAAGGCCGAAAGCCTCTCTCGCTCGTTCTACTGGACGGGTCCCATTCCTACGTTTCCGGTATCATCGGTACCTACAGAAGCAAATACAACGTTTCAACCAAACAGAAAACATCCTCTTCGACTCAGAAGGAACAGGAGATCGCAGCGTTAGGGGAGTCTGAAGCTTTAGTCACATACACGCTTCAATTCTGTACGGTTGAGGCATTAAAATTAAGGAATTCCCTTTGCAAACTAACGTCTTTCGCCGAACGACTTAATTTTATCGCCAATACGATCATCGATCATATTCGTCAGAAGGGCAACTCGTCATCGACCTCTCATTTAATCACAGATGAGGTAACTTCATATATTTTATTTATATAGTATATGGTAATCATTTTAGCATGATACTTTCGTTAGTTTAAATTACACATAAAAGCAGTGTCCAACGTTTCGTTCCAGATCAAATGCTCCGCTTCTCTCTTCTACGACCACCTAGTTGCCAGTTTCGACAGGAAGTCCGTTTCCAATATTTCCCTCACCACCCTTTTGGTGAGAGCCGCCCAAAACACGCGTTTGTCTGACTTTGGAAGTGACTATGGGCTTTCACAGGTAAATAAAAATAATATACAGGGTGTCCATGAAGTCACGCATCATATGAACATAAGCACTGTCTACTTATTTATGTCTCCATCAGGCCAAATATGTTGAGGAACACTCAAAGAAACCTGCTTTTTCGTTTACAAACATGTTTTGAGATTGGTGGGAATCATTTCGAACAAATAAATAAATAAAAATAAATGTATTTTCCTATGATGCGTGACTTTATGGACACCCTGTAGAGAGAGAACGGAATTTTAGATTTCTTTTTATTTCTTATTAAAATTTCATGGCCCTTTTAATACTTATTAAATTTATTAAAATAATTATTTTTAAAATTTCTTAACTGCAATATTCTGTCAGTTCATATTAATTGTTAAAGTACTGATTAATTAACACTAATAGCAGTCCAGTAATTAGCATGACCTCATTTATGAATTTAGTTATTATTTAATCACAAAATAATTAACTGATTGAATGCTTATCATTTTGATGAATCAACTCTACCTTTATTATTACAGGTGATAAATGCCAACCTTACCGTAAAAGAAGTAGCAGGAACACACGAATCCTTCATATTAGGAAAAAGCGCCCAAAAAGTCGCCCAATTTGTAAACGAATTTTTGACTACAAACACTCCCAACTAAATTTAAATAAACAAAATTTAACCAAGTAAAGAAGAGCAGGAATTTTAAAAAAATATTTCGATAAATACTGAAAAATTATTTATTACCAATAATTTTCATAAATATATAAAAAAAAAAATTTAAAATTCTCTATACGTTTAATGTACAATTTTATTAATTTCCACAATATTAAGTATCAACACGCACAATAATATTTAAGGTTTTTTTTTTTTTTAATTAAAGATATAAAATCTAATTTTTTTTTGCATTATTTATATGTGAAGCATTTTCTGGTGATATTTTAGGTATTTTTTTTTTTTTTTAAAGAAATATTTCTATTTAGTTTATTTAATGAAAAATAAGAATAATATTTTGTAGCACAATCTTCAGATGAAATTAGGTGTCAGTCCCACTTATTATTATTAGTAGTATTACTATTATTACTCCTACTACTTATTCAGTATTGTATTGTCTAAATGTTAAATGTTATAAATATATATCATCACCAAATAACCTTTTATTTATATAAATTATTTATTTCCATGACAATTACATATATTATTAATCATATATGTATACTATGTGTTTGTCGGCATATTGACCGTATGTAAGTTAGTCTGTATATGTAAAATATGTCTGCAAAGTTGTTAATTAAAAACGTTCCATGAAATATAATGAGATTTTCGTTGTAATGAATCCTTATTTAAGCGTAAATATTTATGTACATAATAGAATATAAAAATATTTTATAAATAATAGATAATTAGCGGTTTTATTTATATATTTCCTTAATAATAAGAGTTAAACCATTGTACACATATATGTATATTTATGGAATAGTAACGAAATAAAATCTGAAAGTGTTTTGCCACTTTGTACAGGCTCAGCCTCCGTAGTCTGTAATTCTCACTGATATGTATCTAGAACGTTGGGTTGAAGAGCAGCATTTCTCAATGGAATGAAAATCAGCTGTTTGCGGTGCAGTGCCCCTAACTCCTAACGTTAGCACCGTTAATGCTAACGCTAATTTTTTCTGAAACTACCCCAATTTATATATGTTCTGCCTTCCGTCCGTAACGGGCAACATGTTTTGCTACAAGCAGAGCAGTGGATATACAGAGTTTGCTCAGCAAGTTGCAGCTTACAGCCTCTACGAGTACATGCCGATGACATGATCAACTTGCAGTTAGTGCTGCCTCAGTCTTTTATAATGGAGATTGCAGTTGGCGAACCAAATTTTAGTGCAAGTGGTTCTGAAAAATTAGCAATTGACTTTCAAAACTTAGGCCGCTACCTGTTTCGCTAACAATTTTGAAAATTAGCGAAATTTATCGCTAAGAAAAAGTTAGCGGCACTAATTAGCGCCGCTAATCCCAGCACTGTCTGTTTGCTACACTGTACTTTTAAACAAATGATTATGCAAAACTGAAGAACGTTGTGATTTTAGCCGAGGCAGTGGTTTTCAAACTGTTTTGCGAAACGGGTTCGGCTAAAAATTATTGGTTGGTTGAATGTGAATTTTTTTTTGTCTGTTGAGTGGTACATTACAAAACTGAAAGGTTTACTGGGATAACGTGTAAAAACAAAACGGCTATTTTATAATAGGGTTTTACTACGTACATTGAAATTTTGAAAGGATTCCCTGGCCTGAAAAGTTTGTGAAAACCAGTGGCCTACACCAAAAAGATGGTAGATGTAGGAGGAGATTATAGACACCAATCGACCAGGGAAGTACTTCGGGGTGGATGTTAGGCAGGGGTCAGGGAGTGCTGGAACTCCCGTTTCTCCTGTCACTGTCCTCCTTAGCTGATCTCTTTCGTGTCTCATCTACCCTGTGAGCAGTCCAGCATGCTCTGAAGCACACGCTTCTCCCTCTATTCCCCACTACACATACATGCATCTTTCACACTACACAACATTTTCAAAATTTACATTAAAAAAAAATGGGTTAATATTAGTCTTTTCACCCGCTCACGCGCGGTTAAAACAGTATAATATATTGAATTGCCATTCGAAACTAACTAAAAAAATATATATCTTATGTTGTGCAAATTTGTTCAAATGTACTTTTTTTTAATAAAATTTTTTCCTGCGACTTAACTAGTTTGTTGGTTTTTATTCTGGCTATTTTTTTTTCTAATTGGATTCAGTTTGGTGGTGCTTGTGATAGAATTATGACGTGCCGTTCGTGTGATTTCGACTTTGAGAACTTGATTCGTATTGTGCCCTAAATGAAGACAAAGGATTGGATGTTTTTATCAATTACGGCGTTATTCTTTCATCCTTAACTTGCCCGAAATGTGACAGTGAGTGCCTAATACGAAAAGATCAGAAGATATTTAGGTGAAATAACTAATATTAACCTGTTAGGTTAATTGAATGCCCGGTTAGGTCGACTGAATGCCCGGTTAGGTCGACTGTACGCCCTTGATGATTGGTAAGGTTAACCCTTTAACGACGGATGGTACCTTAAGGTCCACCAGAAATAATAATATAAATTGTACTACAATGGCTCGTTTCTATAAATGTTTCTACCTGTTTATATACAGATGTCATTTAGTTGTCGGGAAAGGAACCCAAAATGTGTATCATTTCAGTACTACTTACTAAAATATTTAGTTTTCAATAACAATAAAACCTATACGTTCTGGTAACAGGAGTGACCGCATATGCTGCGGACTCGTCCGTAAAGGGTTAAGTAGTGATATTTTCGTTAGTTTAAAGAAAATGACGAGAGCAAACTTTTCTGGTTAATTTGAGGTGTTTTGTACGAAACTGCCATCCGTTTCCTGTGCAAATGCGTAGTTTTCGAGATGACGATATCTCGAAAACTACGGATTTGCACAGGAAACGGATGGCAGATTCGTGCAAAACACCTCAAAATTGACCAGAAAAGTTTGTTCTCATCATAAAAACAGACTGGGTGTAAAAACGAATAATTACCAAAAAATGGCATCATTCAGCCTTGGAGACTTTGTTTTTGGCTCTTTCCGTCGTCTGTGGAGGGGTCACTTTCGTGGGCGCTCGCCCTTAGCCCCTTCCTTCATACATAAAAAAAAAATGTATACAGTAGGCCCTTATATTATAGTTCTCCTGATATTTTTTGTGAAAATGGCTGCACATAAATGTAACGATCTTGGGGTAATTTTTTACTACCGTATCAGTCCAGCCTCTGGAAACTGAAAATAAAGTTTACCATAAGACTCTTTACATTTTTTTAAACAACTTTTATTAAGTACAATATGAAAGCAAAATGCCGATTAAAGCTATAAAATTAATGTTAAGAAATTATTTTTTTGAGCGATAAAATCGTGGATCATGTTTTTGGGAGTGATAAAATGGCTGATCCCACAAAGGTTTGGAAGGTACCGCTAACAAAATTTGAGGGTTTGACCTGAACTCATAAGATTTTAGTGTCACGATGGCGTCGGTTTGCGATGGTTGTAATTATTCACTGTGTTTAACTTCATGCAAATTTTTTGATGATGAAGAGGCTGCATTTAATTTTTATGTAGAACACGGTGTATTGCTAAAAGAATTTATTTTATTTTTGAGTGGGACTACCATTCATAGTGACTGTTGGAAGGCGTATTCTTCACTTGGAGAAGAAGGTTATACCCACCTTAACGTGAATCATTCCATTAATTTCGTCGATCCGACAACAGGAGCCCACACCCAAAACATCGAAAGGAAGTGGCGAGATATTAAACAGAACGTACCGAGGTATGGGAGACGTAAAAAGCATTTTGTTGGATATCTAGCAAGATACATATTCTGCTTGAAATATCAAGAACCCAAACAAAGGCTACACGCTTTTCATGTTGCAGCGGCTCAGCTCTACAAACCACATTAAAAAAAAAAATATATATATATATATACAGGTAAGAGTAGTACCTAAAATTAGGTTAGGTTAGGTTAGTATAGTTTTACGGTATATATAATATATACAGTGTTCGTTTTACTACATATATATATATATATATATATATATATATATATATATATATATATATATATATATATATACCAATTAGGTCACTCATGTTGGCTGTTTCTACAATTTCCATAATTTATATATCAATGGATTCGTTTTTACGTCGCGAATGCGCCCTAGATAGTCTTTACTGAAGGAATTACCCGCATTTTAGGGTATTTTTTTCACACTTATACCCCAAAACAAACTTCGTGCCCTAACTTAGTTTTGGGCCAGTTCCCTCACTTGAGACTATCTAAATCGCATTCCTGGTGTAATAACAAATCCATTGATCTATAAATTATGGAAATTGAAGAGACCGGAGTGATAGTAAAAAATTATCGATCTTGTCGCCAGCGAGTTTTTGTCGTTCAGTTAAATGTAATTAATAGTTAAATAAATTTATGTTTTACACTTTTTTTGGAATAACATTTAACATTTTAATGAACACTTATACCAAAATGGAGAAAAAGATTATGAAAATTAAGTTAAATTCAAGAGCTTTTAACGTTATGTGGTAAATTGCAATAAGCCAAAAATGGGAATAGTAATTAATGTTTAACTAAAATCTGCCTAATACAAAGTCTGTTAACGCTCAAGATTTTCATATCTTTCCATCCACCCAAGCGAATTAAACAGCTGATACTACGCTAGTATTTTGCAGCGCCCTCTGACTGGAAAGACATTTTCAGTTTCAAAAATTTGTATGAGTGGTATATTGTGTTTTGTGGTCGCTTTAACTTAATTTTTAAATATGGAAATACATACTATATTTCTGAAGTGATCATATTTTTAGGAGCAAAAAGTGGGACATTTTTCTATTTTTGGAGTTATAAACTAAAATGACTATATTTTCAGGAGCCAAAAGCAGGACACATCTCTACTATATATATATATATATATATATATATATATATATATATATATATATATATATATATATATATATATATTATTATTTTTCTCTTCAGTATATAATTATTAAAAAAATTAACTCAACTGAAAATGGTTTATATCTATGACAAACCAATACACAATATTATCGTACTTGTTTTTCAATTCCTGTACTTTTCAGTAGATGAAATCTTCTGAAGTAACTCCGGAGTTGATTTCAACATAATGTAAAACTCAGTATCAGTTAAATATTTCACCACAATATCTGAGGTTTCTCCAGGCTGAGATTTAAAGTCAATAAGCTTCACTTGAGCACCTTCATATGGCTGAAAGAAGCGAATTAAAACAGGAAACAGCTTGATGTTTCCATGGTTGTTTGCATCAGTTAGCAATGTTATGCAATGAACATCCTTTAATTGTTTTTAATTCTTTCAGCATATGGTGCAAATACATTTGAAACAATCGCTTCGCACTTTGTTCTGGCACATGAAAATTTTGGTTCAAAGCATGTTTTCAAAATTTTTGTTGCACAAATGCACAGTCAGTAGATCTGAAGCTTTGATTTTCCCTGACTGTATGGTAAACCCACAAACCCTCAGCAGCAGCTACTTCTAAATCCTTATTACTAGGCGTCACACTTAAAATAATCACTCACTATCTTACTAGATGAAGCACCGATATCAACCGATTTGTGTCTTTTTGAGCCAAGATGCTTAGTAATATCATTAATCCCACCATGTCCAATGCTGAAGTCACTTCTACATTTCTCACACCGTACATCACTTTCTGTTGTTGTTTTTGTAATAAATGGATATTTAGACTGCAGATGTGCATTAAATGTAACTTCCTTTTAGTTTTAGACAGTTTGTGTTATCAAACTAGGCCTACGACCTTACATACGATACAATTAATAACTTTCCTTATCCTTCAAACGAAAAAGTTTAACTTAGCTGCAAAAGATAAAAAAAGGATGCAGAGATAAAAATTAATTAAGTTTATTAATTAAGCAAACATAAAACCATAAAAGCGTTACACTACAACGCAACTTTACACAGAGGCCGCTAATGAAACACTGAAAAGCTAGTCGGGAATCACGCAGTGCTTCCAGGAGTCGCGTTCGCTCTACCCTAGCTCGAAAGTGATATTACCCTAGATTGCAAATGATTACCCTATATATATATATATATATATATAATTGCTGGTCGTTTCTTCCTAGTTTAGCCTCTAGAATCTAGATATATCTACATATATTTTTCTTCTAGTAACAGGAAAAAATTAAAGAAATGGCTGTATCTACATATATTTTCCTTCTAGTAACACACACACACACAAAAGAAATCTGCAAACTACAGTATATGCCGGTACCGTACCATATATTATTATATTTCTTATATATGCCGTGATTACTTCAACTCGGAGCATTCAGCGCATGTCGCATCACTTTTTACGCAATTTATCGCTTTAATAAGCTTTTCATTGATGTCCATATTGTGAGCAGATAGTACCTTATTTTTTAGGTAATAGACAGCATGTAGCAGGCCACATAAGGTTTCATTTTTCAAGCTTGATCTTTGAGAAGTCTTGGTGAGATTAAGATGGCTGAAAAACCGCTTGGCTGAAGCATTAGAGAAAGGTAATGAAAGAAGGGACGAAATAACAAGCGTAAGGTTTTGATAGCAAGGAAGACCAGCTTCATTTTTCCTGCTAAATACTATACTCCAGTACTTAGTGAAGGGAAGCTGAGATGACAGCTCTTCGTCTAAATAATGTGTTCTCCATTCCTCATCAAGTTTATTTTTGTCTGCCCATTTTTTAAGCTGCGGTATTTCGTCGAAAAGAAATGCTAATGATGGTGGTCTTAAATTTGACGCTGCTTTAGGGTCAACACAAGCGACTATGTCATGAATGTTGTCATTCAAGGAGAACCTATCTTGAATTTGAGCAACAGATTCTACTAAGAACGACTTACAATTCTTAAAGAATTGTAAAATCTGTTCCCTTGTAATAGTGTTTCTCCCTCAGTTCAGCTATGGTATCTACTGCAGTTAAGCCAACGTAAATACTTTCATCTGGGATAAAGGCACTGGAAAATGCTGGATGGATAGGATTTAGCATAGAAATTTCAGCATTTTTACATAGCTTGTGCTCATAAAGTCTGAGCAGAAATTTCGGATGAGCTTGCAAGTTTCAGATTTAATACAAAAAAAGTTAGGCGATTCTGACTGAAAAGTGTGTTGAAGCTATTAAACTTGCCCAAATTATAATCTAGGAACTCTAAATATGCGCGCGTTAGCTTGTTATTAAAAATACATAATATGACTTTGAATAATGATGCCTATAAAATTTATAAAACTTTCGTTTATCTAAAATAAGGTGAAATTTTTATGCACAATTAAGCAAACAGCACATTTTTTAAATCATAAAATTGTCGAATTATCGAATCGAAATGGGAAGTGACTAATGCTTGTTAGCCTTTAAATTCCTAAAGCTATGTCTAAAATATGAAATACTCCAGAGAGGAGTGCGACTTACCTGTTATACAGGAGTGAAAAAATCGGGAGTTTTATGCTATATTTTGAAAGACTTCTTCGACTGAAAGTTTGAGTTGACTCGCCAATTCACCCGCCAAACGATTGTGGCACTGCAAGTCTGAGACAGAGACTGCGCAGTGCGTTGTGTGGATAAATAAGGTTTGAGTATCCACCTAGGCTGAGCTAGCGATAGGACTCTTACCACTTCCCAGCGTTTGTTTGAACTAAAAGAACAGTTTTGTCGTCAAAGTGTTTTTCTTTTCATACTAATGAGGTAAATGTTGCAAACCTACGTACATGTAATTGTATTTTAATGAACTGGAACAAGATAGGTCTGATTACCCTAGATTCTGCATATTTTTTTATTACCCTAAGAACTACCCTAAGACATATGTGATTACCCTAGACTAGGGTAATTACCCTAGGAATGGAAGCACTGGAATCACGGCACTGCCGCACGGCGACATGTATCGTACCAGTTCAGTTTGCAAGTTAGTATTTAGATTTGGAATTCGGAATGTGGCATAATTCTATTAATTCATAAAGGACATCTAATGTCTAATGTAACAGTAATTTTAATAAAGCGGGACATTTATGAAAATTTGCTCCAAATGCGGGACATTTTCGGGACATTTTGAAAAGAGGGACACACGTCATAAATTCGGGACTCTGGTCACCTTATATATTTCAGATAAATTTTTAACGATTAAAAATGCCTAAACTAAAATTAAATCTAGATTTCGGACAGAATGATTAGATACTGTCTTTATTATGGATGTAGGCTAATTTTATTCAGATTCTTAATCACAAGAATAACATTACATTTCATTACTTTCCACGTGAAAAAACTCGTTGCCATTTGTAGTTAATTAAATGTGGAAGGACAGATCTTTCATGTAAATCAATTAATCAGCTTCACAAAACTTATCAGTTATGTTGACGTCATTTTTCGAATAAGCTACTGCAATCCATTACATTTAAAACTTTTAAAAACGGAGGCAGTACCTGAAGTACCTCACATAGGCCTAAGGCTATTTCCAGAAACTTCTAATTCAGGCATAGTAATAATAATTGACTAAGTTAACTTAGGGTTATTAAGTTATGTTAATAATATTTAGTAGCTTTACTTAGGCAATAAAGGCATAGGTGTACTTCATTAGCGTAAAATCATAACCTTGATATTTGTGCATATTTTTTAATGAATTTTTGGATTGGTAAGTTTGTTGGCTCTTTTTTGGTATTTCTCCACAATTTTTTTGGAGAACTGTACGTCAAGGGCGTACAGTTGACTTAACCGGGCATTCAATTAACCTAACCGAAAAAAAGATACGGAGCTTTTCGGAAATTTTGACTGTTTGTGATTATTTTGAAAATAAGATATTTAATGTAGATTTTTACGCTGATTTCAAAAATGTAAGTTTTTTTTTTTTTGAAAAATGAGCGGTTCAAAAGTTGTTTGTTATTGTAATTTTGTATTAAGTCAAAATCTAACGAGACAACTGAAAACCAATGCAAGAGTTATTGTATTCTTTAGTAATATTGGCTTATGTCACTAAGTATTTGTGTGAATAGATTTCGACTCTTGTGTTAAGTTCGGTTAGGTTAAGGGTAATTATTGAATGTTTCACCAACACTGAAATTAATACCCAAAATACATTTTTCGGAGCTATTGAAGAATAGGGACCCCAGCCTTCTTTAGTTAGGCTTATAAGGCTAACTAACGAAAATATCACGACCTAACCTAACCAATCGTTAGGTTAACTGTACGCCCTTGACGACTGGTTAGGTTAGGTCATGATATTTTCGTTAGTTAGCCTTATAAAGCTAACTAAAGAAGGCTGGGGTCCCTATTCTTCAATAGCTCCCATTTTTCTAATGTATTTTGGTGTTCTATTCAAATATGACCTTCATATCTTGCGCAAATGAACCGAAACAGTTATGAAACATTAAAGTTTTCCTATGTTTTGGTTCATTTTCGCTAGAAATGAAGGTCATATATGAACCAAACACACCAAAATATGGGATAATCTTAAGGAAAGGTCCCGGTTCTTAATACGTAGTACAGAGATTTAACATATTAATAATATGAAAGATATATATTTTTTCTCAATAAAATGCACCCCCGCGTTTTTATTTTTTATTAGGGATAAGTAAGTTTAATTAACGTTTTTAAAGTGGACGGCATTTCTTGCGCCTGGCAGCGTTGTGTGCAAATTAGATAAGTGTTGACCTTAAGGATAATATTGGTTTGAAATTTAACGCCTAAGTACGGAAGGCGGAAAATTTTTCTTCCTGGGATACCTCTCACGGGTGTACTTCTTAATGTGGGGACCGCTTCCACAACTTCCTTCTCCAGGCGGCGAAATTGTATAATCCAGGATATTAATGGGTAGGTAACATTTATATACACGTTAGTTGGTTAGGTTATATTTGTTGAGGGGGTGGGGGGAAAGTCATAAACGAGTGATTTGCGACTGAAACGGATGTCAAATTCGAATAAATCACATAGAAATACATCGGGAAAACATGTTTTTATATCCAAAAAACTTCCCGGGACGCTTCCTTAAGGTTAGGTTAAGTCGTGATTTTCGTTAAAACTAACGAAAATAACAACTTAACTTAACCAATTGTCAAGGGCATACAGTTGACCTAACCGGGCATTCAATTAACCTAACCAGGCATGGGTACCCCATAATGAATTCGGGACCCAGAAAGGTAAGTTACGTAAGTAATACTCCTAACCTAACCTAGACCTAGACAGAGCTGGGCAGTATTTAAATACATTTGTGTATTTAGAACTGTATTTATAAATACATTGTTTTTCATGTATTTAAATATAGTATTTAAATACTTTAATGAGTATTTAAATACTCAAAATATAAAAATGTAAATACTTTTACTGGTTTAATACTATAGGATGCAAATTATCGAAAGTCCATTTATCGATAAATGATTGAAAAAAATTCGGATTATCGATAATTATCGATAAATTTTCTAATTAAATTAGCTGTCTCATTAATAGAAGAAAAACGCAAAATTATAAGAACAGATTTTAATGAGATCATTCTACATTGTGACAGCCATAGTTATTTAAACAGATTTTAGTTTTTTATCCTTATTAAGGAAGTAACATTTCAAAAAGCATAAGGCATTAATAGTGGCTGGAGAGAGACTGCATCGAATCTTCGTTATGAAAATTCCCGCTGAAGAAAATGCACGCTCTCCTTCACAGCTTGTAGGCTTCATGGTCCTTAATGCATCGTACAATCGATCGAGATTTTCGCTTCTCTTTTTCTTTACTTCGTACAATGCGAATTCACTGCCTGCATTGAACATAAAGGACTTACTTAAGAACTCGGAAGTTTTCGATTCCAATTTGCTCATCTCATGATAGAGGCAACAACGTTTTTTATTTCTAATAAATCTCATTTGCAAGAGAAAATTTGTTCATTTAGCGTAAACTTAAAAAATCAGGAAGTGATCTGAAATTATCGATAAATCTGCTCGATAATTATACGATAGTTGACTTTCATTTATCGATAAATTATCGATAATATTTTATCGATTGCAACCCCTATTTAATACACGTTCTGTACTAGCACAGTACGAAGCGTCGACAGTGTAGTACAGCATGGTTCATGTTTCAACGTGTCAGTTCAATCAGTTGTGTGCCACTCTTAGTCGAAAGCGGTTGATTTCTTTATCGTGTGCGTGTCATGGCTTCAACAAGCAAATCCGGTGAATCAAACAGTGATATATCTGCAGATAACAATTTAGTGCACCCTCTGTTTGATGGAAAATACCTTAAAATTAAATCTAAAGACGGTAATAAGGTAAAGTGCACCTGCTTGCTGTGTAAACACGAAGTCTCTGCTGCAAGCAATGCTACAACGAATCTGTACACTCATCTGAAGGTAAGTGTTTTTTTAGACATCAAAAAATATCTTGAAATTGACCGAATAATCGTACAAAACGGCTCTGCCTTAAGTGGGCCTGTGTAACTAACTCGTTGCAATCAATCCAATTTGCGATGGAAAATTCATTGATGAAAAAGCTTTTAAAATCGTCTGATCTATCGAGTGGTGTATTTATTTCGAAATTCACCGTGTCCCCTAAAGTAGAAATTTATCAAAACATGAATTAGTGAATGCATATGTTAAAATTTGTATGTATTTAAAATGTATTTATAAATGTATTTAAATACAATTGATGTATTTTGTATTTAGTATCTAAATACACTCGTAAAATGTATTTAGTATTTAGTATTTAAATACATTTCTCCCATGTATTTAGTATTTAGTATTTAAATACATTCAATGTATTTATTGCCCAGCTCTGGACCTAGATGATGTCCCACTCGGACTGGGAGCTCCCACTACAAACAAACATCCTAAAGCGACTGTTGAATTCAAATTTCAGCCGCCAGACCTTAGCAGGAGTATCACGTGACAATGACGTTTATGCATGCCCTGCTCTGATTGGCCAATGTACGGAACCTATAATTTTTCTTCTATTTATAACTTTCTTAATCAGCATTTGCGCAAGATACGGATTGCAGATTCAAACAAAACAATAAAATACCCTAAGAAATTATGGTTACTCCATCGAGGTCACTTGGTGAAACATTCAATAATAACCAGGTTAAGTTATGTTAGATTACTTACCTCCCTTAAGTAGTTGTTGAAGTCTACAACTGTGTTGTGGCCAATGTGCAAAAGATTTTTCTACAGTAACTATAGGTAAACTAGTACACCATGTAACTTTTGAAATAGTAACTATACGCAAACTAGGACACCGTGCAACTTTTAAAATAATAATTTCTCCAAAAAAAAAACTTACATTTTTTAAATCAGCGTAAAACTCTACATTAAATATCTTATTTTCAAAAAAATAGGAAACTCCAAATTTCGGAAAAGTCCCAAAGATATATACAATAGCAGAAAAATTAAAAAAAACTGCCGGGAAATACTGAAAAAGAGCCGAAATGTACGAGACACTCAGACCCCCCCAAGGGGGGGTTACCCCGCGAACTGCGGGGTTATTGTTCCGTAGCGACTTCTGATCGAAAAACTGTTAAGTTCATCGTGATCAGCATATAAACAAACCGGCTCTTTTTCAATATTTTTCCATAATTTTTTTTCATTTTCTGCTATTGTATAATTATATACCATAATATGTCCCACAAAAAAGTACACCCAACTTTAGATTGTACTAACTCCAAAAATTGAGATATTTTGGATCTGTTTGTTTGATTTAATATAGCAAATTATTCTTTGTTAACGTTCAAATTTATTCATGTTTAAACGATTTAGTGTTTAAGCATCTGCTTTTAACTGAAGGGTACAGCAAAATGGGTTGCGCGGAATGATCATTTCTCCCAGCCAGATAGCTCCTCTTGCTTTAACCACTGTGCTACTTTTTACGTCGAAGTATATTGCAAATATTTTTTTTAAATAATTCGAACTTTTGTATCTAAGATACGAGTCATACATATAAATGAAGAATCTGAATTACTAAATTTATAAATAACTTTGAAACCCTTATCATGCAGTTTACACGAAAGCAGCGCGTTCTCATGGTTACAACTTATCTGCAAACTAAAAGCTTAAAACAAGTTCAGAATACCTTCGAACTGCAATTTCCCGATAGAGCTTCTCCAACTAAACATACAATTTTGAAGAATGTTCGGAAATACAAAGAAGAAGGAACGGTCCTCAATTTGAACAAAGGACGTTCAGGCCATCCGAAGACGGCAAGAACAGACGAGAACATTCAGCATGTTCGGCATTTATTAGAGAGACATCCAAAAGTGTCCACCAGGCGAAATGGTACAGAACTCTCACGCATGTCACTTCATCGAATAGTTCGTGAGGATTTGAATTTGTACCCGTACAGAATGAAAATTCGACATCAACTCATTGAAGGAGATCTACCTCGCCGCCTAAGATTTGCCCAGTTGTTTCTTGAAAAACCAGAAAGATTCACGGAACAATTAGTGGTTGGAGATGAGGCGGCCTTTTTTGTGAATGGTCTAGTGAACAGACAAATCTGCCGTCAGTATGCACCAAAAAATCATCCACCTGACAATCATATCTACGAAAAGAATAACTCTAGACAAAAACTGTCTCTCTGGGTAGGACTGTGCGGTAATGGAGCGGTAATTGGCCCGGTCTTTTACGATGGTAATCTAAATGGTGAAGCTTACCTAGAAATGATAGACCGAGAAATCCTTCCACAAATACGTATTACTTATGGAAACAGAGACAACAACCAGAAACATGCAGCCAGACAAACAGCCAGACACAAGAAAACCTACAGATCGACACAACCATTACACCCTTCATTACAGACCAGACCACCAAGATCATCAAAAACATTAAGAATTCGAAGGCTACTGCCTACTGGACCAGACAACATATCTAACATACACCTTAAACACTTGGGCCCACAAGGAATACTAGCTCTCACAAATATCAGCACATATTCATACCAACACTGTATTATTCCTGACATATGGAAACAAGGTAAAATTATTACACTACTCAAACCAAACAAAAATCCAACAGAACCACTTCCTATAGACCCATTACTAGGCTGACCATATTTCCTTGAGACAAAAACGGGACATTGGGATGGCAAAAAAGGGACGGGGGTTATGTAATATTCTGTATTCATGAAAAAGTAAGTACATAAACCGGGACAAAATTGACATTTTTATTAAAACGACGGGACGGCCAGGAAATATAAAACAAACGGTACTGTCCCGTTCAAAACGGTACGTATGGTCAGCCTACGGGCCATTACTTTACTATGCACACCTTCCAAAGTAACATAAAGACTAATCTTACAAATCACCAACCCACACATTCCACTATCGCCTACTCAACATGGATTCAGACCTCACCACTCAACCACGACATTACTCACTAACCTCACGCAGCACATCATGGATGGCATCAACTCCAGACGACCAGCTCAACGTACACTATTAGCAACAATAGACATTAGTAAAGCATTTGATGCTATCCCACGCTTCCCTCTCATAAACAAAATACTCAACACAAACCTGCACAATAACACCAAAAGGTGGCTGAGCAACTATCTTTCAGGAAGATACTCACATGTCACATTTAATGGCAAGTCATCCAAAAACAAGCTTTTTCCGAACGGGGCCCCTCAAGGCTCTGTTCTCTCACCAACACTCTTCAACTTATACATCAGACCCGGATCTAGGGGGGGGGGCTATGTGGGCTGCAGCCACGGGCCCCGCATTTGAGGGGGGCCCCAAATTTTCTACATTATTTATTTTAATTTTAGGTTTTTACATTTATTATTACATTTACTAATTTCCTTTATTATTATTTCAGATTTTTTATTGTGAGGTGAAATGTCTAAGCGATCTTACGAAATGGAAGTAGCAATCAGCAGCAGCATCAGCTTGGAGAAGTTTTCCCCAATGTCTTAAATGCATACAGAATGTACTTGTCATTGATGGTGACCAATTGTACCGGCGAACGGAGTTTTTCTAAGTTAAAGCGACTGAAATGTTGCACACGTTCAACAATGAAGCAAAAGCGATTACAGTCACTGGCAATTCTCTATGTTAAACATGCTCTGGCCAAAGAAGTCGATTTTCGAAATATTATTAATGAATTTGCCCAAAAAAAGGCTCGTCGGTTCAATCGGTTGCCAGCTCATAATCAGTAGGTAGGTGTGTATAAAATTATTAATTCAGGAAAATATAATATGTAAAATAAAGTAAAATATTTGTAAAGTAATGTTTGTTCTGAAAACTAAATAATAAAGTAAAGTAATATGTTTGTTCTGAGGGGCCCCAAAAAAAATAATTAGCCACGGGCCCCCATTCTTCTAGATCCTGGCCTGTTATACATGCATGACATTCTAACACCCATAGATAACAGGCTTACATTATCATCATATGCAGATGACATCACTCTAACATCCACCCACAACAACATCGACACCGCTACAAATAACCTACAAACATACATAAAAAAAAAACAACAAACATAAACAGTATACAAGACTGGCTCACGCACAATAGACTCAAAGTAGCGCCCACAAAATCAACCATCACCTTGCTTACAAGCAACACAAAAGAACACCAGGTAATTCCACAGCTTACACTAAACAACATCAACATTTCACACACTCAACAGACCAAAATACTTGGGGTCACATACAACACATCATTATCTTTTGCAAACCACATTCAGGATATTAAAAACAAATGTACGTCAAGACTTAACACGCTTAGGGTACTAACAGGCACAAACTTTGGACACCAGCAGGAAACAACATCACTCATATACAAACAATATATTCGCTCATTATGGACTATGCTAGCCCATGCTGGGCACCCATTATCTCAAACACACACACAAACACCTTACAGACAATACAAAACAACGCACTTCGTATCATTACAGGATGAACTCAAACAACACCAATAGAACACCTGCACCAGAAACAAATACTGAAAGTTAGGGAACACAATTCATGGCAGCAGCGACAACTAACCCACAACACCCTTGCCACTACATGTACAATCACGCACCGACACCTCGCACCATTAAGGTAACACCAGAGACATTATAACCAAATACTCCATTCCATACCACGCCCCACAGACATCACACAGTACAGAAAAACACATACAAAACACACCTAACCCACAAAGCACTGACACGACTCGGTCCGAATGCGGTCCTAGGTGCGAAGCCGCCACCCATTAAAAGGTCAGAGATCAGCCTGAGCAGATCGGATCGAGTTAACTTAGCACGATTCCGATGTGGACATCACCCCAACTTACTAACATATAAACACAGACTAGACAACTCCATAGACGACACCTGCCACCTGTGCCACGACACACCACAAACAATTGAACACATTATGACAGACTGTACCGCTCTAGCACAACAACGAACACAACACAACATCATAGTGCGCTGAACCTCTGGTCCACTCCGAAGAGGGCGATCGGTTACCTGCGTGCCGCCGGCTTGCTCGATCAGGGTGGGCTGATCGGCTAAACAACAACAACAACTTATGGAAACCGATTTAATCGTATTTGGTGGTGCAAGACGGAGCTCCTGCTCACAGGAGAGTTATTGTGAAGGAACGCTTGCAGGAAGTCTTCCACCAAAGAGTAATTGCTACAGGCCATGACATTGAATGGCCTCCCAGAAGCCCTGACTTGACCCCGTGTGATTACTTTTTATGGGGTCATTTGAAAAATAGAGTATTTGCATCACAACCTATCAATTTAGATGATTTGAGGACTCGCATCACAGCTGAAATCAACTTTTAAAGACAATCCAGATCTTATCAAAAGAGTGATGGGGAAGATGAGAGCTCGACTCCAGATTTGTATCGATAGGAATGGCGGTCATGTTGAAAGAAAACAAAACTAAGCATAACTTTTGCAAAAGGAATAAAGAAAAATCTGCTTTGTATTATTAAATTATGTTAAAGTATCTATTATTATGTATTTGTCCTTTCATTACATCGATAGCACACACATTATTTTTTCATTGACCAATTTTGCGCAATCCATTTTGTTGTACCCTTCAGTTAAAAGCAGATGCTTAAACACTAAATCGTTTAAACATGAATAATTTGAACGTTAACAAAGAATAATTGCTATATTAACTCAAACAAACAGATCCAAAATATCTCAATTTTGGAGGAGTTAGTACAATCTAAGTGGGTGTACTTTTTTGTGGGACATATGCAGAGCTGGGCAATAAATACATTGAATGTATTTAAATACTAATACTAAATACATTTTACGAATGTATTTAGATACTAAATACAAAATACATCATTGTATTTAAATACATTTGTAAATACATTTTAAATACATACAAATTTTAACATATGCATTCACTAATTCATGAGTAACAACAATATAAAATGCTTGATAAAGGATAAAAGAAATAGTACAATCTAATTTCCGATTATATATTTCCCTTTTAGAACAAAACAAAAATAAAAGAACTTAGAACTTACGATGTTCAACCAGTGACATATTATACTCATTATATCATTGCAAAATGAGTAACAATTAATGAGTAGATGAGACGTGAAACATAAGACGTAAACATAAACATAAGGCACCTTACGAATTCTCTTTTATTTCACGGTTGCTGCGGATCAAAACCAATCTTTCAAAAGTTTTGTCTGAGAGTTTCTTTTGGAGTCAAAGTGATTCCCGCGAATGAGAATATTCGCTCTACCGGTGCCGAAGATGGTAATGTCGTGTTATAGCGGAGGAAAACAGTCTTTTTATGAGAGGATGTTTCCCAACTGTTGAAACATGAACCATGCTGTACTACACTGTCGACGCGTCGTACTGTGCTAGTACAGAACGTGTATTAAACCAGTAAAAGTATTTACATTTTTATATTTTTGAGTATTTAAATACATTGTATTTAATACTATATTAAATACATGAAAAACAATGTATTTATAAATACAGTTCTAAATACACAATGTATTTAAATACTGCCCAGCTTCTGGACATATGGTGTATATATCTTTTTTGGAGCAAGTGTAGTTTACGTCCCCCTGTGATGCCAAGTGTAGTTTCCCCTACATATCCTAGTGTAGTTTGCGTTCCCCAACTTTGTCTGCGTATACCTAATAAATAAAACGTTAAAACTAAAAAAAATATTACGACTTAACCTAACCAATCGTCAATATATATATTATAATTATATATATATAAGGGCGCCTCGGTGGTGTAGTGGTTAGCGTCGCTGACTACGAAACCATCGGCCCCGGGTTCGAGACCCGACGGCAGCCGGCGCGCAGCAAAACCCAGCTGTTCATCCTTCCACACAATAAAGAAAGTGGTTGGTAGATAAATGGGTACCCTAGGTAACCTAGTGGTTAAGACGCTGGGCTGCTGATGAGGCGTGGTTCGGATTCCATGTTAAACTGTAGGTCTAAGGTGGAGTGAAAAGCTTTTCCTTCGTCAGAATGAACAATTCGGGAGGAAGCTAACCAAACGTTATATATAAATTGATGATTGGTTAGGTTAAGTCGTAATATTTTCCTTAGTTAGCCTTATAAAGCTAACTAAAGAAGGCTGAGGGCCCTGATCTTCAGGTGATCCAAAAAATGTTTCATAAAGATCTTAGTGTAGTTTACGTTCCCCAACTTTGACCTAGTGTAATTTGTCCCCCCTTTTGCGTCAGGGGGACGTAAACTACACTTGCTCCCTTTTTTCGATATTTCCCCGCTGACTAACGAAATATCACGACAACCTAACCAACCGTCAATGGCGTACAGTTAACCTAACCGGCATTCAATTACTTTTTTATATTTACATATTATATATATACATAGCAGAAAAATAAAAAAAAGAGCCATTAGGTAAAAGTTGCTTAAAATTAATCGAAACCTACGGAAAAATTATTGAATGCCCTCTTAGGTTAATTGAATGCCCCGTTAGGTCAACTGTACGCCCTTGAAGATTGTAGAGAAAAAAATTGTGGGGAAATACCGAAAAAGAGCCGAAATCTACGAAACACTCAGACCCCCCAAGGGGGGGGGGCTAACCCCGCGGGCTTGGAGGGGTTACTGTCCCGTAACCACTTTTGATCGAAAAACTGTTAAGCACATCGTGATCAGCATATAAACAAACCTATCAATCCAAAAATTCATCAAAAAATATGCACAAATATCAAGGTTATGATTTTACGCTAATGAACTACACTGGCAATAAATATAACAAGATTTATGGTTGCCTGTATCTGTATCCTATTTAAACTGAAGTAGGCTAGGCCTTAGTCTTGGTCAAGGCTCAGAGTCAGCTATAAGGGAGACCTTATGCTAAATAGCCTAACTCTAAGCTAAATTTAGCTACGCCCTATCTAGACTGGATATGCAACCCCCGACTCATTAGGTCTGCCTAAAACATAGCATAAGTAAGTAGGCTAGGCTATGTGGCCTTGCATACATTCTAATTAGGCCTAGCCTAATCAAAACACTTTGTTCCGTGTAGCTTTATAAATGTCGTGCATGCTATATATATATATATATATATATATATATATATACTAGGGGCACTCAATATATTTTGCCCTAACCTTTTTTCTTAGCTAAATAATAGGCCATGGGGCTGAAATGTCTTTTGGGCCGTAAGTTTAAACTTTCTGCCCTTCACATGTCGGATTTTTCCAGTTTGAACCTCCCTTCCTTGTATAAAACCGATGGTTAACGCAGTTTCGAAAATGGCGTCTGACAGTGATGTGCGTCGTAAACAGAAAGCTGTTATCGAGTTCTTAACCGCAGAGAAGGAAACAGTTGGAAATATTCACAAACGTCTACAAGACGTTTACAGAAATGCTGTTGTTGATCGAAGCACAATTGGACGCTGGTCTAAACGTGTGAGATCATCGGAGAGAGGGAGAACCAGCCTCGATGATGAGCCACGCAGCGGTCGCCCGGCATCGGCTGTCACATCTCACACTGTGCAACGTGCTAACAGCATCATTCGATCAAATCGGCACGTCACATACAAGAAGCTATCACTGGAGCTAGGAATTAGTGAAGGAAGTGTGAATACGATAATTCAGCAACTGGGATACTCAAAAGTGTGTTCACGGATTGTTCCTCGCCAACTGACTGAAGATCACAAAGCCAAAAGAAAAGAAATTGCTTCTGAGTCGTTGTTTCGATACGAGACAGAAGGGGATGACTTGCTTTCACGAATTGTGACTGGGGATGAGACTTGGGTTCACCACTTTGAACCTGAAACAAAACGCCAATCCATGGATTGGCATCACGCAGACTCCCCACGCAAGAAAAAGTTCAAAATGGCTCCCTCTGCAGGAAAGGTTATGGCCACCATCTTCTGGGACATGAAAGGGGTGATTCTGGTGGACATTATGAAGAAAGGACAAACAATCAACTCAGAGGCATATATTGCTACCTTACAGAGACTCTAGAGACGTATAAAGCGAGTTCGACCGGACAGAAAACTGGAAGACGTCCTTCTTTTGCACGATAACGCAAGACCACACAACAGTTTGCAAATAAGAGAGGCCATCACAAAAATGTGCTTGAGGGTGTTACCCCACACTCCATACAGCCCGGATCTGGCACCTTCAGACTTCTATTTGTTTGGGCCAATGAAGGATGCTATTCGTGGAAGAAAGTTTCAGAGTGACGATGAGGTTGTTGAGGAGGTTAAGAGGTGGCTCCAGCGGACTTTTACCAGCAAGGAATAAAGGCGCCCTTGTTTCGAAGTGGAGGAAAGCCGTAGAAAAGGATGGAGACTGTGGAAAAATAAAAACTTGTAAAAAAAAGGTATGTAACTACTTGTGTACAAAGTTTCTGGAACTTAAAGGAAACTTGGAAAAAAAAAAAAAGGTGGGGCAAAATATATTGAATGGCCCTCGTGTGTATATATATATATATATATATATATATATATTATATATATATATATATATATATGTCTTAGACGTATTACACTTTTCCACTCTGATGCATAAGGAAACTAAAACTTTAATATATTCAATGCAAATACATTTTTAATTAAATGAAAATAAAATTCAAATACTGTAATCATATTTATACAGAATATACGAGTACCTTGATATAAACCAGGGGTTCTGAACCTTTTTCTTCTTCTGTACCCCTTCAGCTCTTTCAGCACTGGTCACGTACCCCCAACCCCAGACCATGATTGACTTAACATCGAGAAGGGTAAACAGACAACCATGGTTCATTCCACCAAATAGTTTCATTGCAGAAAATTTCCTATTTCTAGGTTTCAGTTAAAATCTATTTATTATTATTATTATTATTATTGTTGTTATATTTCCTTACATTGTGCATTTACACTGCATATCTTACGACTTACCGTTATGCCATCCATAGCTTAAGTAAGCAAATTTGTGAGAGCACAGAGATAATATGATAAAAACCTGATCTTAGTCACACGTGTGGGTAGCGGGAGAGACGTGCGTTGTCTGCTGTCAGCAGACTGTTTGCATGTTTACTGATTTTGCTCACAGATGGCAGCAAATAGCAGGGTCTGGCGGCACTTTTAAAGTCGGAGAAGGCTTCTGGATTTTCGCGAGCCATAAGGGATTTTTTACTTTCTTTACGACCGTATGACTTGTGGCCGTTTGTCAGTCGTATATAAAATTAAAAGGGTTATATTTTCAGGACCCCGTCGTATACCCCCTAAGATTTCCTGGCGTACCCTAGGTTGGGGACCACTGATATAAACCAACAGTGAGTGTGTCCACCCTTTTCTTTTAAAACCGCTGAAATTCTTCTGGAGATACTTTCAAATAATTTTTTTATAAACTCTTGTGGTATGGTGTTCCATGCTTCTTCCAAGATTTACAAATCATCTAAGTTGCTGGGATTCTTTTTTACTTTTCCTTTATCCAAACAGTCCCATTTTCAATGATATTTTTTTATGCAGGGAGGAGGGGCCAGAGGCGAATGTCCGCACAAATGACCCCCACCATAAAGGAAGAAGAGAGCCAAACTCAAGGTCCAACATTTTCGATATGCCTGGACACTGTGTTTCAAAGATTGGAGGTAATAGATAGGGGGAAAGATGGATTGCCGAAGATTGTTCGAGTTCACAGGTTGAGTAGATAAAAGATTGAAAATACTGATTCACCCTTACGTTAGAGAGTTGGACAGAAAAAGAATGAGAATGTGTCGAAAGTCTGGTACTGCGTGCTCTCCTTAAAGGAGGAGGCATGCAGTTAGAGAGTTCAGAAGAGCAGTGTCCATCATAATAGCGACTGTAAGTAAAGAGAGAGTGAGGCAAAATTGCGGCGAAGAGAGAGAGAGAGAGACTGAAGACAGTCAGTAAGAGGCGGGGAATTGATGAGACGAAAAACTTGATTCCACTAGGTCAAGTAGAGTTATGTGGGATGAGCCACCCCACACATGAGAAGCGTACTCCACACAGGGACGTACAGGGGTGTGAAGAAACTGCGGAGCCGGTACAGCACACCTAACCCCTTTGAAGCTGTTTTAGAAAGAGAATATATGTGATCTTTCCAGGAAAGATCACGAGAAAAAGAAACGCCAAGAATGTTAAAAGAGGAAGGATTGAGTTGTGTATTGTTGAAGGTAAGGGGATAGTCGTGTGGAAGATTGTGACGCGTAGACAGATGTGGAACTGAATTTTTGAGGCATTAAAAGTGACAAAGTTTTCTCTGCCCCAATCAGAGATAGTAGAAAGAGCAGATGTCAGGTGCATCATAGCCGTTTCACGCGAAACATTGAGTGACTGTTGAGAGGAGCGCTTTGT
Source organism: Bathynomus jamesi (assembly GCA_023014485.1). Lineage (NCBI taxonomy): Eukaryota > Metazoa > Arthropoda > Malacostraca > Isopoda > Cirolanidae > Bathynomus > Bathynomus jamesi. The sequence goes on from JAJOZX010005911.1 coordinate 49,172, forward strand.
TAAGCGGGTGGAAATGTGGAATGGAATCATTGGCATAGGAGTGGACGGGACTGGAAGTGCGACTTGATAGATCATTAATAATTAAAGGAAAAAAGTGGGTAACAGGACATAACACTGAAGCACACCACTATTTATAGCTTTAGGAGAAAAACAGTAGCCATCTATAACCGCAGCTATAGATCGGCCGGAAAGGAAATGAGAAAAGATAGGAACCGAAGGAGGGCAGTTTCGAAATTAAAGAGTTCTGCCAAACTCTATCAAAAGCTTTTGATATGTGTAGCGCAATAGCCAAGGTTTCATGGAAACTCCGAAAGGAGGATGACCAAGAGTCAGAGAGATACGCAAGAAGACCGCCAGTAGAGCGTTTCTTGCGGAACCCATACTGACGATCTGAAAGATAATTGTGAGAGGTGAGGGGTTTAAGAACCTTCCTATTGAGGATAGATTCAAAGACTTTAGAAAGGCAAGAAATCAAAGCAGTTGGACGATCGTTGTAGAGTTGAGAGCGGTCACCCTTCTTTGGACAGGTTGAATGAAAGCGAACTTCCAACAGGAAGGAAAAGTACCAGATAGAAGACAGAGAAAAAAAAGTGGTAAAAATGTGTTTTAACTGCTCCTTCGTTTTTGACACGAAAACATATTTTTCTGGTGTATTTTGGTGTTTTGTTCAAATCTGACCTTCATTTCCTCGGGAAAACTCCCATTTTTGAGGAAATGACGATCTTACATATCCTCCAAAAAATAACGATTTTACCGAAAATGAAGGTCAGATTTGAAGAAAACACAAAAATACACCAGGAAAATATGTTTTCGTGTCGACAATTATAGGGAAACCGTGGGAATCGGGGGTTTTGGGTGGGGGAGAAAGGAGGGGACCTAACCTAACCTGTGGGGAATCGGGGTTTTGGGGTTTTTGGGTGGGGGAGAAAGGAGGGGACCTAACCTAACCTGTGGGGAATCGGGGGTTTGGGTGGGGGTGAAAAGGAGGGGACCTAACCTAGGCCGAAATTTTTTAGCCAGTCCCTTAATATATATATATATATATATATATATGTATGTATGTATGTATGTATGTATATTACTCACATTAAACTGCAGCGTTGGGATGTCGATACATCTGAGAGGCGAACCGAAGAAAATGATGCAGCCGTTGGGTCTTCGGATATTCCCGGTTGAAGAGATATCTCGCGAGGTATTTGGGGTAGGATTCCGTTTGTTTCTTGACCGTAGCACCCAGGATTTAATGTCGCGCCAGGCCCTCTCGATGTTTTGTGTATGCACTCCTGAACTTGAGACGAACTCTTGCGAGTGATTAACTTTGTGGTGGATATATCCCTCGTCGCTTAGGCTATTATAGGCGCGCCACTCGTCGCAATAAATAGTACTGCCGGGACATATATGCTGTTTTATGATGCCTACCAAGGTGTCACAGTCACGATATAGTACAGGAAACAATAGAAGTTTCTTCGTATCACGTTCGATGGCCCCCAAAATACCCACTTTCCTTTGACTTCGCGTCCGCGACCGTACTTGGACTTGCCAAACTTCGATTCATCGATCTCCACAACTTTACCTGGACCACCGATTTACGCCAGCTGCTTCAACCAAAACTCGCAACCTCTGTAACAGAAGGATTTCCAATTTACGACAGTCTCGCCGGTTAAATTAAGCCAATCCCCGGCGTCGCGTTGACTCTGGGTCTTGGAGAGGAAGAGGCCGATAAAGAGCAAATTGTCGCTTGGCTTCACGTGAGACTTGTCCAACCAGGTTCTTTTGTAGGGGCTTACGGAGAACGAACACTGCCGCTTCCTAGACTGTTCGTCGCGAGTTATCTTCTTACAGCACCAAACTCCGGATGAATTCTCGAAGAAACAATTGTTCCCACAAATAGGGCACTTCACTTGCCTCGGAACAAAGCCGTGATTTTTGAATATCTCCAACGCAGCGTCGTCGTTATTATAAACGTCTTGAATGGTTTGGAAGTATGTCGGAGCACACGCTTTGCACGCCATGTTCAGAATCAAACTGATTTGAAATAGGCGCTAGGCATTGTGAATGATGCGTGGGTGGAGAGGGTGGTGCGCTGTTGGTCAGTTTTAAAATGCGGATCTTTTCCAAATGGACGACCCTACGGGATTTAGCTGAAAATTTGTATACTAATAAATTTTTATATTCTAATAACGAAAATTACATTATTTTCCTGGAGAAATATGCGCAACATACAAAAAAATTGCATTTATATGCGCACTAGTTTGCATGGCGCATAACCGTTATCTAAATTATGTAGTTGTGTAATGGGTTTTACAGAATAAAACGCAGATGATATCCTTTATTCATTAAAATTTGCAATATTTAATAATATTTTAATAAATAAATCTTCATTTGCATACCTTTTTCTCCATACCAACTCGCATAAACAGTAATTTTTGTTGTTGTTATTAATGTTTATTTGTTGCCTGTTTAGACCTAGTTTAGTCTGAATTTTATTGTTGTAGTGTGAGCATATGATAATGCAGTACTGTGATCTATCTACTTGCGAGTTGCCCCCGGTCATTTGAATGCCAGGTTAGGTCAATTGAATGCCCGGTTAGGTCAACTGTACGCCCTTGACGATTATTAGGTTGTCATGATATTTTCGTTAGTTTTAACGAAAATATCACTACTTAACCTAACCAATCGCATTTATATGCAAATTAGTGTGCATATAAATGCAATTTTTTTCGTATATTGCGCATATTTCTCAGGAAAATAATGTCATTTTCGCTAAATATAAAAATTTATTAGTATACAAATTTTCAGCTAAATCCCGTGGGGTCGTCCATTTGGAAAAGATCCAATAAAATCATAATAAGATGGTTTAATATATAAATTATAAAGTACAACTTAATATAGAATTATTATTAATATAGAGTAAATTATAATAGTTTATAATAGTCATAGATTAGCTAATTAGAGAAAATGTAAATATATGGGCAATAGGGCATATCATACTTTTCCGAGTCCGAATTTCACTGTGGCTAATATGTATTTTTATGTAAAATTTAATTCTAAGAGGGGTTTCTTTTCTGCAACTTTTCCCAAAAATCGAGTTATCATGTTCAAAATTGCGGTTTTCTGTTCTATGTTGAAATACCAAATATTCAATGAACACAACCTCATACTTTTAACCCTTTGTCGTAATTTGTTGCCATTTAGACACATTAACTTTGCTTAACTCTTACACAGGTTTAATACATACAGTACATACATAAGAAAAAAAATCTACTCCATTTGAATCTTTGTAACCATTTGAATGCAGAAGGCGAAGTTCAACATTCTCTGAATAGATGACTCTGAGCAATTACGCCAGTTATAATTGTGAAGTAGAAGTGAGTGGACGCTATTTTTTCGGTAAGGCCGGTCATCTTTCCAAAGACAAGGCTTACTTGGCCATAGATGGCATGAAAGTCTGGAGGGCCAAGGAGGAAGTAATGGCCTCATCAGTTGAAGCTCTCACGCAGAGGTCAGAGGAGGAGAAGATCTCTGGGATATTCTTTGATGGCAGGCAGGATAGGAACACAAAGGTGTTGAAATATGACGAAGTGACAGGGAGATTTCATCGTGGCAAAGTGATTGAGGAGCATTACACTATCACGTGGGAGTCTCAAGGAAAGTACCTCTTCCATTTCACTCCCGAGGAACCTGAGGAAGGAGAAAAGCCTGCTTATAAGATCGCTCAGGGCCTGCATGAGTGGCTTCTGGATCACGGAACTGACGAGAGCCTTGTAATGATTGGAGGAGACTCTACCAACACGGGGTGGTCTGGAGGCGCCATAGCCCTATTGGAGAAGATGCTGGGTCGCAAGTGCCACTGGATGATCTGTCAGCTCCATGTGAACGAGCTCCGCCTGAGGCACTTAATCATCAAGCTGGACGGCCCTGTAACTCTCCGGTCAGGTTTCAGTGGGCCTATTGGAAAACTTTTTGAGAAAGTGAATGAACTTGAGGTCAACTTCAACTTCAAACCAGTGGAAGGAACTGAAGATATCATAGAGCTGCCAGTAGAGATAGTCAGATCTCTCTCCACAGACCAGCACAACTGCTATCTTCTGATCAAAGCCATCAAGTCTGGAATCTCAGTCCACAGTTGGCTGGTCTCAAGTGCGGACCTCTGAACCAATCCAGGTGGCTCACTACTGCACAGGCCATCTTGCTGTTGTGGATGAGGGAGCACGGACTGAAGAGGGGGGTGTTGAGGAGGCTCGAGGTCCTCGTGAAGTTCTGCCTTAACTTCTACTTCAAAATGTACTACGACATCAAAGTGATGCACCACCTCAAATTTGGTCCTGCACACGTTTTTTCAAGCCTGAGGCTGCTGAGGAACCAGACTACCGAGGTCAGGAACATCATCTCTGCCGCAGTGATAAGAGCTTACCACGCACATCCTGAGAACATCCTGGCTTCATTCCTGTGCAGTGAGGATGAGCATCAGAGAGCTTTTGCTGTGAGCCAGATAGAGAAGATCAGAGAAGGAAGTGACTTTGGTGATACGACAGTGAGGCCCCATAAAAATCCCAAAGTCAATCTGCAAGCCACTTCACCTGAGGATCTCATCAACTGGGAATCAGAGAATATTTACGAGCCTATTTTCACCTGCAAGATGCCCTTCACTGAGCTCGAGGATCTCAGGAAAACTCCACTCAAAGTGGATGCTTTCTCTGTTCATACTCAGTCCTGTGAGAGAGCTGTACAGGAAGTCTCAACTGCTTCCCAAGCTGTGTACGGTCACGAGAGGAGAGATGGGTGGGTGAGAGCCAGGATAGACCATCGAGAAATGCTTCCAGTGTTCAGATCGAAGCAGGACATACTTAAGAGCTTTCCAGGTTCGAGTGGCTGATGAAGAGGCTGAAGCCATCGTTAATGCTCATAAGAGCTGAAAGTCCTCATAAGATCATAATATAAGATCTTATGAGGCCACGCTTTTCAGGGATCCAGGAAGAACAGGCGTGTAAACCTACACGTGGAGGTGGCAAGTCTCCCGCTACTCGATCAGAGTAGAGCTGGTGAGCCGTGCTATTCTTTGAATAAAAACTTAAAATTCTTAAGTTTTACGTGAAATCTAAACATTTTTTCAGCACCCAGACGTGTTGAAACACGCCAGAAAGCAAGGATGAGGTCAGAAAAGCAGCTTTTAGACTAAATCATATGCAGAACAGCTGCGCGCTTTGGTTTGGGTGCCCTGAGGCTGCGTTAGGCAGCCTTCAAATCAGAAAATCGCGATTTTGACTATGAAAATGAGATTTTTCGGAAAAGTTGCAAATAATAAACCCACCTTAGAATTAATTTTTACATTAGCCACTTTGTTTTTCCAAAATTTCAACCCTGAACCCAGAGTATGATATGCCCTAGTGGCACATGCCACTGCTATGAGAGGGAGTAAAATTAAAGGAGGATTATTGCAAACAGCTGCAGCATTTATTAGCTTTATTAAGACCAGAATTTCCAGAAAATTGAAGTTTAAAGAACTTAAGAGGGAAAATTTAAGAATTTCTGGGTTTGGGGGTTCCGTTCAAAAACGAACCAAAGTTAAGAAGGTAGAAGTTCTGGTTAAGGGGTTGTTACCACAAGGTCCAAGCTGTAGAGATTGAGGAACTTTGTGCTCCAGTCACTACTTGTTTAGATATGGCATGTGTCCAAGAATTGCGAGTTAAAGGAATTAATTTCGAGAATAATAAGTTTGAAGGAACAGAAGATATTAGTCTTTTGATTGGAGCTGACTATTACTGGGACTTCATCACTGGTAATATTGTCCACGCATCTCGAGGTCCGGTAGCTATTGAAAGTAAGCTAGGCTGGATGCTACATGGTAGCTATTGCAATGAAATGGAGGTTAAAGCTCTTTTTGTTAAGATTGAGGAGAACAGCCATGGTTTGGAAAGGCATTTGAAAGCCTTTGGGAACTTGAATCCATTGGCATAAAGGACAAACAGGAGAAGCAGGCAAGTACAGTGAACAGTGATGTTTTAGAGCAATTTGAAAAAGGGATTGGGTTTAGAGATGGTTGCTATGAAGTTGGCCCCTCTTGGAAGGATTCTTGCAAACCCAGTTCAAACCTTCAGCTAGCTAATAGGAGGTTGGAGACTTCATTGCACAGGCTAAGAAAAAGTGAGGATTTGTTAAATGAATACAATGAGGCCATCCTAAGCTATGTAAAGGAGGGCTATGCTGAAAGGGTGCAAGGTGAGCTGGTGAGCCAGGAGGCACATTATCTGCCACACCATGCAGTGGTACGGCGAGACAAAAACTACCATCAAACTGAGGGTAGTTTTTGATGGCTCAGCCAAGGACAAGGTGGTGTGTCCTTGAATGACTGTTTGGATGCTGGGCCAAATTTAAATGCAGATTTATTTTCCTTGTTACTGAGATTCAGGTTTGGTAGAGTAGCATTGACTGCAGATGTGAAGCATGCCTTTTTGCGGATAAAGTTAAAACCAGAGGACAGAGATGCAGTAAGGTATCTGTGGGTGGATACGAAAGACTTGTTGGAAAATGAACCTAAGGTTCAAGCATATAGAATGAAGTCAGTGTTGTTTGGCCTCAGCTCTAGTCCACTTCTGTTGGCAGCTACTATGCAGTACCATTTTAAGAAATATTCTGAAGTCTATCCTAACACTATTGAACACATAAGGAAAAGTTTTTATGTTGATGATTTGCTGTGTTCCGTGGATAATACAGAAATGGCTAAACAAATATTCAGGGAGGCTACAGCTATAATGAGGGAGGCTGGCATGGAGCTTAGAAAATGGCAGACCAATCATTCTCAGTTACAACAGTTTATGAGTCAGTACTGTGTAGTACCTGATGCAGCAGAAAGTATTGAGGATTCTGGTATTAAGGAGTTGTGGGCAATAGACACAAAGGTGCTAGGCATTGTTTGGCAGCAAGGAGAGGATTTGTTTACCTTCAATGGGAAATCTTTAGTAGAGCTGGCTGAGAATGAGACAAGGTGGACAAAACGTACAGCTCTTAGTTTGGCTTCAAAGGTCTTTGATCCTCTTGGATTCCTGTCTCCATTTGTGATAAAGTAAAAAATTTGGTTTCAGAGCCTCTGGGAAATTGGACTTGGGACCAAGAGTTACCTGATCATATGGTGGTAAGGTGGAAATATTGGTTTAAAGAATTGGCACATCTTGGAGACATTGAAATCCCAAGATGATACTTTGGAGAGTTGAACAATGATCCAGACAATTTGGAGCTGCACATCTTTTGTGATGCAAGTGAGGAAGCCTATGCAACTTGTGTTTATATAAGAGGCACATTCAAAGAGGAAGTAAGTTGCAGGTTGGTTGCTGCAAAGAGCAGAGTAGCACCTTTGTAAAGGCTTTCTATTCCAAGGTTGGAATTGATGGGTGCAGTTATTGCTAGTCGGCTTGCAGTTACAGTGCAAAAGTCTTTGGCCCTCTATCAAGTTCCAAGCTATTATTAGACAGACTCCACTATAGTTTGGCACTGGTTAAGAAGCCAGGCAAGGAAATGGAAACCATTTGTTGCCAATAGGGTGGAGGAAATTCAAGCACACACAGATCCCAAGCAATGGAAGCATTGTCCAGGCACCCAAAACCCAGCTGATTTACCAACACGAGGAATTTCAGTGAAAGATCTTGCACAGTCAAGTTTGTGGTGGAATGGGCCAGAGTGGTTAAAACTTGGAAGTGAAAACTGGCCGCCTAATCAACCTATTGTAGTAGAATGCCAGGCTGAAGAAGCATGGGTGAGTGATGTGAGAAAATGCACTGTGAACAGTTGTCACGTTATGCAGCAGGACCCCATATTGAGGCTTGAGGACATTAGCAGTCTGAAAAGGTTGTTAAGAGTGACAGCATGGGTATATAGATTTACAAACAACATTAAGGGAGAAACAAGAAGGGAAGGAATTCTGAACAGTAAGGAGACTCAGCAAGCCAGGCAATACTGGGTGGTATATGTGCAGAAGGAAAAATTTGGTGAAGAGAGGGAATTGCTCACCAGCCGTCCATTACAGGTTCTACCAACACATTCTGCTCTCAAGGGTTTGGATGTGTTTTTGGATCAGGATTTATTGAGAGTAGGAGGTAGACTACAGTTTTCTAGGCTTCCAGAGGAGAAAAGACATCCAATTTTGCTATCTTCTGGGGGGCACTTTGTGGAACTTTTGATCCTGGATACTCATCATAAGTTGTTACATGCTGGAGTTAGAGAAGTGATAATAGAGATCAGACAACAGTTTTGGATTCCCAAAATTAGACAAGTAGTAAAAAAAGTCTTGCATAAATGTGTGGCTTGCAAGCGTTGGAGTACAAAGCCTTATTATGAAAAGGTGGCTCCACTTCCAAGAGAACGGTGTGTGTATACTGCCCCATTTGATGTAGTGGGAGTAGACTTCGCAGGTCCAGTCTATGTGTATGAGCAAGGGGAGTCTAACAAAGGTTATATATGTCTTCTCACATGTGCTACCACCAGAGCAATCCATTTGGAGGTGGTAAGCAACTTAAGTAGTGATGTATTTCTTTTGGCCTTTAAAAGGTTTGTGAACAGAAGGGGTTTCCCAAATAAAATCATATCGGATAATGCAAAAACTTTCAAAAGGGCTGCAAAGGAACTCCAAGAAGTTTGGTCCTTGCTAAAAGAGGAGGGATTCCAATCCTACTTTCACACCAAGGGGTACAGTGGGAGTTTATTGTTGAGAGAGCACCATGGTGGGGAGGATTTTGGGAAAGGCTAATGAGAAGTGTAAAGTGTCCATTAAAGAAACTTTTAGCTAATGCTCATTTGAGCAAAGAAGAATTCTGCACTGTTTTGTGTGAAGTAGAAGCAATGGTGAACAGTAGGCCTATCACCTTTGTTTATAACAGTATGCAGGATGCAGAGGCATTGACACCAAATCATTTTCTTTGTGGTAAACGATTAACATCAAGCCCCAGTTTGCCAGAAGACTTACAGCCTCTCCAGAGCACTCAAGAAGAGTTAACCAGAAGGTTCAAGTACCTTGAAGAGCTACAAGATCAGTTATGGAAGAGGTGGCAGATAGAATACTTGCCAGAGCTCAATTATTACCCATCAGGCAATGTAAAGAGCTCCAATGCAAATTGTATCAAGGTGGGAGAAGTGGTAATAATTGGGGATGAAAGACCAAGGCAATGCTGGAAGCTTGGCATAATTGAAGAGTTGTTTGTTGGCAAAGACAATTTAGTTAGGTCTGCACTGGTAAAGACTTCAGGAGGAAAATTAAAGAGACCTATACAAAAACTCTATGCTTTAGAAATCAGCAAAAACACGAATAGTCAAGATGAAACATTTGAGTTACAGCCTCATGGAGAAGGTTTGGCTAAATTTGCAGAAGGCAATGACAACAATGCCTTTTCGGTAGGGAGTGTTAGAAAATCTAGAAGAGGAAGAGCCATTGTTGTCCCAAGGCGATATGATGACTAAGCTGATTGATGCAGCATTGCTTGTATATATTAAGTTAAGGTGTATATATATCCATCTCATAATTGTAAGGTTAGTGAAAAATTCACTTAATTTAGAGATAGCATTTTCGGGCTCTTGTGGCATCATTGTTTGGGCACTCTTGTGGCATCATTTTTTTGGGGCACTGCGCGTCCTTCCTACTCGTTTGTTGAATGCGGCACTTACAGGGCGTGGTCTTATAGAGAGCTCTCTTGCAATTCAGTTTGGTTGTTTAGATACAAGATTGTTGCATCGTGCAATGGTGTAGGTTGTGTTGTTGCAAGGTTTAGAAAGACCATAAATAGTGCCCCTTTTGTTTTTTATCTTAATTTTATGCAACTGAGGCCTAAAGTAGGCCCACATCGAGTCAGCAACCCTGAGGTAGAACCTAATAGGACCTCCAAGTCCGTAAGTTTTTAGTCTAGCTTAACTTGGGCTGTAGGTTAAACTGGCCCTTCAGAGCTTGGCCGTTCACGGCTCAGCTGGGATTCTGAACCCAATAAAATAAAAAATAACATTTGAAAAAAAAACTGTTTTGAACATGACAGTTCGGGCAGCACCTGTATCTAGTTCTAGAGGAACTGTAATTCCATTTAGGCCCACCTCTACAATATATGGACCTGTATTATCACCACTTTGCTGCTCATAAAATAGGTACGCCACTCCAATGTTCGAAGTATTTCCCTTTTGAGGATTTACACTATAAATATTATAATTAGAATTTTCACCCCTTGTTTTCTTTGAAAAACAAACTTTAGCTATGTGGCCTATTTTACTACAGTTTCGGCAACTGCTTCTTTAAAAGGACAGTCCTTCTTCCAATGGTGTTTTCCACAGTGATGTATGTCTCGATCTCGGTCTCCGCTATTTAGATCTCGGTCTCGGTTTTTCTCCGAAAGTTTGTAAAAGTAAGGGACTCTAGGTATTCACTAATCAGTCACCCTGTTTTGAATTGCAACGTTTGTCTTGCGGGGGATGTGGGTCTGGATTTTTTTTAGGTTACGCTACAAAAAAAAAAATCCCCCCCCCCCCCGCCAGATTAATTTATTGAAAATGGAAACACTAAATAAAGAAATATATATATATACAGGGTGGGCCGTAAGTTTCCATACATAGGAAAATTTAAACGTTTGTTTTTATGTTTCAGATACCCTAAGAATATGCGTTTGTAAGATCTTGTTTACTGATGAAGCAAATTTTTACGTCAATGGAGAGGTTAATCGGCAAAACATACGTTATTGGAGTAATGCTAACCCTAACTGGCTGAGTCCGACGAAGATGCAAGGTGCCGGTAAAGTGATGGTGTGGGCCGGGATATGGGGTGACAGAAATTGGACCAATTTTTGTCAGTGGAAATCTTAATGCCGAAAGGTATCTTAACATGTTGCAAGAAGAGATTTTCCCATCCCTGCTAAACGAGGAAGGTAACTTCCCAGTTTACTTCCAGCAAGATGGAGCTCCACCCATTATGGTCTTCACGTGCGTCGGTATTTGGATCAGCAGTTTCCGGATGCTTGGATTGGTCGGCGTGGTCTGTGGAGTGGCCTCCCAGATCCCCAGATCTCACCCCCTTGATTTCTATCTTTGGGGGCACTTGAAGGCCATGGTGTATCAGGAAAAGATACGAGACATAAATCATCTAAAGGAACGTATCACCAACGCCATTACAAGCATAACGTCAACTGTGCTAATGCGTGTTCATCAACAGTGGGGAACACGTATTGAAATGTGTTTTCAAAACAATGGCAACCATGTAGAGCATATTATATAAATAAAAATGGTTGTCCATAAAAAAATGTTTATTTTTCCTATGTATGGAAACTTCTTACGGCCCACCCTGTGTGTATATATATATATATATTATATATATATATATATATATATATACATATATATATAGATATATATATTATATATATATCTTCTGAGCATGCTGATGTTCCTTAAGTGTAATGAGTACCTATCATGCTTTAAATAAATGCACAAGTCAAACTGGGTAGTGGGTACGTTCATTAAACCTTCTGTAACAGATATAAAAGAAGTAAATAAATAAAAAGTAGTATATATATATATTCATTTGTTAATTTATAGGCTACACTTTTTGCATTCAACACACTACATCTGAGAAAGTAGTTATTAGTTTATTAATATACTTAACATAGTCTAATTTCCATAGTAGTGTAAAACAAATTGAAAGGGCATGAGCTTGGTCTCGATCTCGGTCTCGGTCTCGAATTTAAGGGTCTCGATCTCGGAAGGTAGATCTCGATCTCGAACCTTTGATCTCGGTCTCGATCTTGGTCTCACAGGATCAGGTCTCGGTCTCGGTCTCAGACTTGGTGGTCTCGACTACATCACTGGTTTTCCATACCCAGTACATGGCTTGGAAGGCTTTTCCTCCTGTTTAGCTTTCGAATTAGTAGGTTTAGTCGTATTTGCCCCATACTTTTTATTTGTTTGTCTAGTAGGCTCATTAGGTCTGCCAGGCCTAGAAAATTTAAAGCTATTTACGTGTTGGGCTTTACTACTGTGACTGTCAAAAACTCTTAACATCTTTAGCAGCTGCTTCCCTAGCCTCAGCTATTTCTACAGCCTGACTAAAAGTTAGGTCCTGTATAGCTAATAGGGCTCTCTGGGTAGACTCCTCTTTGAGACCTATTACAAACCTCTCTCTTAGCATTTCATCTAATTTGTCCCAAAATTTACAAGTACGGCTATAGGCTTTTATACCTGCCACAAACTCTGCAATGCTTTCATTCGCAGTCTGATGCCTCGAATAAAATTTGAACCGTTCATAGATGAGAACTACTCGGGGTTTGTAGTGATTGGTTAGGGCCTGTACCGATTCACTATAGGTGCAAGTTTGTTTCCGGTGCTTTTGGAGCAACTAGGTCCATAACTAAGCCAAACGTTTTAGGGCCTATTATAGTTAAGAAGGTAGGGACTTTCTTAGCATCAGGAATGGAATTTTCCTCGGAAAACAACCTCACCGTAGTGGCATAAGCTTCGAAGTCCTCCCCAGAGTCTTCGTAGAGGCTTATATGGCCAATCACCGACATGCTAGAACAAAACCGATTTAGGCCAAATAACGTGAAGTAGGTTAGATAGGGTTTAAATTTGATCTAGCTACTCCCCAGTTAAGGCTGAATAGTAAATTGTATTAGAGTTAGGGCTGAGTAGGAATTGGCATTAGAGTTAGGGCTGAGTAGGAATTGGCATTAGAGTTAGGGCTGAGTAGGAATTGGCATTAGAGTTAGGGCTGAGTAGGAATTGGCATTAGAGTTAGGGCTGAGTAGGAATTGGCATTAGAGTTAGGGCTGAGTAGGAATTGGCATTAGAGTTAGGGCTGAGTAGGAATTGGCATTAGAGTTAGGGCTGAGTAGGAATTGGCATTAGAGTTAGGGCTGAGTAGGAATTGGCATTAGAGTTAGGGCTGAGTAGGAATTGGCATTAGAGTTAGGGCTGAGTAGGAATTGGCATTAGAGTTAGGGCTGAGTAGGAATTGGCATTAGAGTTAGGGCTGAGTAGGAATTGGCATTAGAGTTAGGGCTGAGTAGGAATTGGCATTAGAGTTAGGGCTGAGTAGGAATTGGCATTAGAGTTAGGGCTGAGTAGGAATTGGCATTAGAGTTAGGGCTGAGTAGGAATTGGCATTAGAGTTAGGGCTGAGTAGGAATTGGCATTAGAGTTAGGGCTGAGTAGGAATTGGCATTAGAGTTAGGGCTGAGTAGGAATTGGCATTAGAGTTAGGGCTGAGTAGGAATTGGCATTAGAGTTAGGGCTGAGTAGGAATTGGCATTAGAGTTAGGGCTGAGTAGGAATTGGCATTAGAGTTAGGGCTGAGTAGGAATTGGCATTAGAGTTAGGGCTGAGTAGGAATTGGCATTAGAGTTAGGGCTGAGTAGGAATTGGCATTAGAGTTAGGGCTGAGTAGGAATTGGCATTAGAGTTAGGGCTGAGTAGGAATTGGCATTAGAGTTAGGGCTGAGTAGGAATTGGCATTAGAGTTAGGGCTGAGTAGGAATTGGTATTAGAGTTAGGGCTGAGTAGGAATTGGTATTAGAGTTAGGGCTGAGTAGGAATTGGTATTAGAGTTAGGGCTGAGTAGGAATTGGTATTAGAGTTAGGGCTGAGTAGGAATTGGTATTAGAGTTAGGGCTGAGTAGGAATTGGTATTAGAGTTAGGGCTGAGTAGGAATTGGTATTAGAGTTAGGGCTGAGTAGGAATTGGTATTAGAGTTAGGGCTGAGTAGGAATTGGTATTAGAGTTAGGCCGGCGGGACCTAAGCTATAGTACAGTAGCTTACCCGCACAAACCAACCAAATCGAATGACCCACACTGTGCTAGGCTACATCCAATAAGCCAAATTCGAATCCCATCTTCGTCGCCAAATGTAATAACTTGGGGTTAGTGACCCCGCCAAGTTCCTAGGTTTGTAAACAACAACAACAACAACAGAGGCACTTACCAGTGCTTTGATTTAGATCTTCTTTAGGGCCTAGCATAGATTTCCAGCGTCCCACAAAGCGCCTACCTAACTCTCTAACTTTACTAATTTAGAAGCTATAGGCATTACCCCTACACTTATATACTGTTAGACAACTTCCTGCTTACATTATAACACTTTAGCAACATCACCAAATTAAACTTCGCACCAACGATTTAGTCAGATATGAATAACCATGCTGTTACTGTTAGTCCAGCCCAAACAAATGAACAGACCGCGTTCCGCTGTTTATCCTTTTGTGTTGCCATTCAGGTTTCTTTAGTGACTTCCCATTAGTGACTTTTGGACTATATATAATATATAATATATATATATATATATATATATATATATATATATAAAACACGTCACCTCATAGTCCAATACAGATTTGGAATTTCCTCCCTTTCTTGTCCAAAGTCCTTTACATAAATTGTTAGAGTTAAGAAGTATTAGACCTGTAACTCAAGCTAAACTAATTTTTGTGAGCGAACCGAAAGTCGAGGCGAATTGTATGTTAGGTTTTACGTTGTCGTCGCAAAGCGTACCCATATTTAGTCAGGCCATGATTGTTACGAAATTTTATACACAATTCTGAGCTTCATATCCAAAACCAGTGAATCCAAATTTGTGAAGTTGCGCTCAAAATTTAAGTGGCTCGTGAGCTTAAAGTAAATGTTAAGGTCTCGCTGGCATAAAATTTTCAGTTCAAAATCTTTTGTATGAAATTATTTGTTATGATCAGGGTTGGTTGATTTGAATCACTGATTTAAATCAGTATATGAATAAAAATATAAAAATTATAAAAGGCGAAAACTAATAATTAATCATTACAGTGATAGGTAATACATAAAGAATGGTAATGAACTTTGCTGTTTATTTTTCAATAAAACAAGGTTATAGAATTTACTAATAGCTCTATTGATTATTGTGACAAATTAAGATATCTGTGTTAACCTTTTTTTTAAACATTAGTTAAAATCATAATATCCACTGGCCTAAAGTGAATAAACATTTGTATAACATTTATTTTTTCGGATCACTTCAACATATTGCTTCCCAAAGCATTCGGGAAGCAATATGTTAAAGTGATCCCTCCTGGGAAGCAATATGTTAAAGTGATTAACACTGGGAAGCAATATGTTAAAAAGAGAAAGGTTGGTTGGTTAGAAAGAGGTTGGTAATCTAAGAGATAACCTACAGACCGTAAACAAAGCTATCACAACTTGTAACCAATCGCCAAGGGTGTACAGTTGACCTAACTTGGCATTCAGTTGACCTAACCGGGTATTCAGTTACCCTACATTAAATATATAAAGAAAATGAAAGGATGCAAAAAGGAGCTACTCAACTCGTACTTGTGGCAAATGATGTGGCGTGACAGATTCTTCCGAAATCCATTTTTTACTTTGTGTGACCAAATAGCGCAACAATTCTAATAAATTTACTTTCAATCTAATATTTTAACATGTTATGATTTACTTTTTATGCCTTTACTTTATTAAAGCGAAGATTTTTATCGTACTCCTTATCCTAAATATTGGGAAGCAATATGTTAAAGTGATATACACTGGGAAGCAATATGTTAAAGAGAGGTTCCTGGGAAGCAATGTTAAAGTGATCCAAGCATCAATAATTAATTTAAATTTTTATTCCACTGATTTGATATAAAACAAATACTGTATTTCATTTCTAGAAAACATTTAAGCCGGGTTTACACGGTGAGAGCTACTCGCACGAGCAACTCTCACGTCTCCATATGAGAGTACTAGCATGAGATAATCTCGTGAGTCTCTGTTTACACACACTGACTACTCGCTATGATAGTTGACGCTAGAATGCCATCACAAGAAAAATCAACCGCAACAAAACAGTACACAACAAGCGATAGCTCGCTATCGCTCGCGACCGTTGTACAACTTGGCCCTCCGGGCGGGTAGCACTGTGACATATACTGCTATATACGCCATTACGCCAACCCCTCTCCCCATTACCATCCACCCCCACTCCCCCATTACCCTCACACAAAAGTAAAAAACGCCATTACCCCCACCCCTCTCCCCCAATTACCCCTCCCCCTTCCCCACACATAAAAGTAAAAAACGCCATTACCACCATTACCCCCTCTCCCCCATTACCCCCACCCCCACTTCCCCATTACCCCCACCCCTCTCCCCATTACCCCCACCCCTCCCCATTACCCCCACGCAAAAGTAAAAAACACCATTACCCCCACCCCCACTCCCCCAACTGCCCCACCCCCTCCCCCACTACTCCCTGGCGCGTAGCACTGTGACATATACTGCCCTCACCCCCCGGAGGGCGGGTAGCAGTATATGTCACAGTATGTGTGAAGCTCAAGATTTTCACGGCTGCGTTCTTTTCTGTAGTTTTATCGCGGTGTGGGGCCTTCGGACCCAGTAACCGGTGACCTAGGACCGGGAAACTTGACAGAGTACATCGTCAGTTCATGGGCTATCAGTTGGTGGTGGTTGCAGAATTTTCCGATGTGCCGTTTAGGCTGTCCACGGTTCCGAAAAAAGCGGACACACACACAGACACATTTTAGCTCAATAGTACATATATTAGATACTCCAAACCTATTCGCTCAACACGCGTGAGAGTAACTGAAAAGTTTGGAAGACTACCAACGTTGTGCGAGTGCAAAATTACTCGCATGAGAGTGGCCGGAGCTAGTAACTGGCAACTAGCGTGGTAGTTGACACAACGCAAGTAGTGCGATAGTTACTCTCATGAGAATTGTTCACGCGAATAGCTCTCACCGTGTAAACCCGGCTTCAAGGTCAGCTGGTCATGATAGTTTAATTTGCTGGCCCAAAGCAAAGAATTATGGAGTTAAAACTTAAATAAAAAATATATATATTTCTAAATTACAAGCAGAGCCTTCGGCTCCCTGCCCTACGGGCGGGGCTTGTGCTTCGCAAACTAGCCTACGCCGACGGCACGTTAGAGTTACCCCTTTTGGGGAGGTCATTCTCCCTCTCCCCCCAAAACCCCCTCACCCCTCTTTATGCAACTTGGGGGCTAACCCCCACTCCCTTATTGCATAACCCCCTCCCCCATTATTCTCACCCTCTCCCCCACTATTCCCCCATTACCCCCACCCCCCTTTGTTTTGTTGGTTGAAACATTGTGGGTCATTTTTTTTTTATTTAAACTTGAAATGGAACGAATTGTAGGTGTGTGTTTTTTAAAAGTTTAAGGACAAATGAAAAGTACAATATAGCTCTTGAGCCCTAATGCTCATTGAAAGTTTTGAAAAGGAATACTAATTTTGCAGCTTCTGCAGCTCAAATTAAATAAATTTATTTCATACAGTGTAGTGTAGCTTTTTAAATGTATAGCAAAAATACATTTGTTTTTTTTTAAGATATTGCCATTTTTATCCTAACTAGTACAGTTCCCGCCGCTTCGCTGACGGTTAGACAGGCTAAACTACAAAAAAAAGAACCCAGCCGTGAAAATTTTGAGCTTCACATTGTGTCAACATTTCTGAATCTGGTATCTCCCAAAACCTCCTCACCCCTATTCATACAACTTGGGGGCTAACACCCTCCCCCATTACCCCGACCCCTCCCAATTACCCCACCCATCCCCCATTACCCCCACCCCCACTCTTCCCCCATTGCTAAACTACAGAAAAGAACACAGTCATGAAAATCTTGAGCTTCACATTTCCGCCCGTAATACAATTTCTGAATTTTTTTTACAATTTTTGAATTTTTTTCTCACAATTTCTGAAAGTGTGACGGACAGACGGACAGCTCTCTTATTATAGTATAGATTAGAAATTGGATCTACAGTATTATAAAAATAAGAAAAGAAAAACAGAGAGGTATAACATCTTTATCATTACATATATATAAATTATTATCGTAATATAGTAAGACTCCTCTTTTAACTGTTAGCCTAACCCGAGTGTCGCCTTTGGTTTACTTATACTCGCACGGTGCTCATTGCAACAACTATTGCATGTGGACATCATCCCAACTTACGGACATATAAACACAGACTAGACAACTCCATAGACGACACCTGCCACCTGTGCCAGGACACACCACAAACAATTGAACACATTATGAGAGACTGTATCGCTCTAGTTAGTACAACAACGAACACAACACAACATCACTAGTGCGCTGAACCTCTGGTCCACTCCGGAGAGGGCGATCGGTTATCTGCGTGCCGCCGGCTTGCTCGATCAGGGTGGGCTGATCGGCTAAACAACAACAACAACAACAACAACTATTGCACTCTAGGCTAGAATAAATCTCAGATGTATTTACAAACTGGCACCTTTCGCATATTGCAAAGGTGCAATTTCTTAACCAACATCGAAGACGACTTAGCTGTTTAAATAGCTAATACAATAGTTTGCTTCATGTTATTAGTGCTGCAGGAACTTATAGGAATGAAAAGGATCTTTTTTGACTTGTTGTTTCAGTGTATCTTGAACATGCAGAAAAAATCAAATGAATCTGATTTTTTTTATTTAAAGAAAAAAAAAAAATTCACTAATCCTGGTTATAATGTGAGCATGGACCTACTGGTATAGGTAGCTTTGGTCGTCGTTGTAAACTTTTCCAATGTAAAATCACTATACTATATTATGATCATATACTTACCATTTTAGTTTTGACATTTTCAGAAAGGTGGTAGAATACATAGCAATTGCGCAAATTATTTTAACAACCGAACGTACTATATTTTTCCACTGTAGGCTAATCTATATGCTGTATACTGTACTTTCCGAATGTCCTTAGATAATCTGGTTTTGGTTCAGTAAGGTCAGGTCAGGTGGTTAGGAGTAATATTACTTAAACTAAATACTGGTAAAGGTTACTTAACTAAATTTCGTGCTACAAATTCAGCGGTGTTATAATACAAACGGCCGTGTGATATGGGCTTAAGTCGTTACAGATTAAGAAATTATATTAATTGTAAGTGTTCATTAAAATTTTATTACAAAAAAGTACATAGACTGTAGCGCAAAGTTACATTATGTACCAATTTAATAGGCTAATAGTCATTACATTTAATTAGGCACTATTCTCTTTTGATCGACAAAACATACTCGTTACCAAAACTGTTACATTTATGCGCAGGCATTTTCACGAGAGAGATCTGGAGAACGATATACGTCATTACGTATACTAGCAAAAGGTCGGCGCTACGCGCCGATTTTGCTAGATCTGCGGTGCTTCGGCTGAATTGTGGGCCTACGGCGTATTTTATTTTGAACATCAGTAGCCCTTTATCTGGATATCATTCCTATTCCTCTCAACTTGGGCTTCAGTAATTGGGGTGCCTGCAGCCTTCCAGTTACTGGCAAACCAATTATTCATTCAATAAAACTACAGAAAAGAACGCAGCCATGAAAATCTAAAGCTTCACAAATCTTAATACAATGAGCTCGGATTTGAAGCTTAAGATTTTCATGACTGCGTTCATTTCTATAGTTTTATTGACCAAATAACTGAACCGACAGTAATTGGGGGCCCTGCGGCCCGCCAAATCATAGTTTTCATTGTTTCGAGTGCATCAATAATATTGTTATAGTGTTCCATTAGTTGTGATAAGCATGATCTTCCTTACCGGAATCGATGTTGGTTATCATTTTTTTTTCTGAGTTTCCCCATTAACCCCACACCCTCCCCCATTACCCCACACCTCCCCCATTAACCCCACCCTCTCCCCCATTTACCCCCACCCTTCCCCCATTAACCCCAAGGGGGGAAGGGGGCTGGCACCTTGCAAAGAATTTACTTTAAATTTTTTTTGGTTACACATATATATATGTCGCACTTAGCTCCATTATAATATAGATATGTTAACTATGATTTCAGTGTCCCGTAATTTAAATAACCAACTATTAATTATTCTTAATCATTTTGGGAGAGAGCAAAATATGGTGGTATTACCAAAAATTATTTATAACAAGATCCAGAACTCCTCCCACTTTTGGCTTAGCTTTTTTCTCTTCTGCCATTATATTTTCATATTCACTAATATATATAGTTTAATAATAATATATAGACCGAATCAAATATAGAACCATTTAATAGACTGTAGCTTCACAAATTTAATGCCACTGTCTTTCGGTGTGAAGCTCAAAATTTTGATGGCTGTGGTAATTTTGTAAGTTTATGGATTGACTGGTTCTTACTCGATTTCTCACGAGAGTATGAAGTTTTGGACAAGCGTAGTTTGACTAGATATGGATAGAATTTGCTTAAACTAACTAACCAACCAACTCAATGCATTTCCTGATAATCGATGAATTCTGAAGTGAATGATTTTAATTTTAATTTTGCCCAGCTTCTGATAAAGTTTAATTTTGCTTTCTGAATAAATAATAAAAGCGTTAATTTAATCTCCGATGAAAATGAATTACATTCAGCTATTTCACGTTCCTACAGACAAATTTCACCATGCTATTTAACCTAACAATAATATTCTGAAGGAAGATTTTCCATCTGTTCATAGTGATGACCGCGAACGACATTGTTGCATCGATAAAGTACAAAATGTTTATGTAAACAATGACTCTTGGAAACAAAACTACGAAAAACAAAGAATTGAACGTAGAGAGAAAATGCAGTTCAATGAAACGGACGAAGTTCTTAATCAGAGAAAATATCCAAAATCAAATGTGGACAAAGAATAATATATTTGCTATTTGAAATACAAGCCTAGTCGTATGAACTCTTCAAACTACGACTACGGTACGTTTAAATAAAAAACAGAAACATAATTTTACAATGTTTTCAATTTACAGAAAATAAAGTAATCTAAAGGAAAGAAAAGACACTTTCTTTTCAAGAAGAAGCACTAATTTTTAAAAAAAGATTTTGGAAAAAGGCATACGAGGCATAACCAAGGTACAACAACCTAGACTAAATTCGTTCCTTTAAAACAGAGTAGAATTTCAGAAGTATATCGGACTCTTTTGAGATACAATACTTAATTTCTCACGATGAAAAAAATAACATAAGGAAATGTATTTTGGGAAACCTAAATAATATTCTGTTTACGTCGTAAGATGCGCAAACTGTACATGAAGGTGGCGTACTTAAATCAAAACTGCGTCATAGTGGCCGCAGAAGAAAGATGCGGGAGATGGAATTTCGAGAAATATAAAACCAAAATTTAGAGATTAGTAGGCACGGCCGTAATTGTAGATGAAAGTGTATTAAAAAAGTTATATAACATAACTAAGCAATACCATTATATAATTTCGATTAGATATATAATGCATATATAAATTAAATATCTTTTAGTTAATAAAGCAATGTAAAGCGACAGGAGTAATTTTAACGTCATAAATAAAAAGTCTCCTTTAAAATAATATACTTTCTTTTAGTATGTTGAACGTTTTCTTTTACTTGATTCTAACGGAAACAAATTTATTAATTAAAAAAAAACATCCAAAAATACTCTGTCATTATATTTATAGTGGCCAATTGACGAAGGTCCTGTAATAAGTGTAATTAGATTAAATTAAAGTAATTAACATAATTAAAGTAATGAACGTGGAGCGGATGGGGAGAAGGGAGGAACAACGACTAGTCGTGGCAGGGGTAAATTTAAGGGTAACTGGACGAAGTTTGCGCGTGATACCCATGAAACGTCGCATAATGTTTTCTTCGATAAATGAATTCGCTCAGGGCGATGGGGAAAAAGGCGTCGGTCTCGTAACAAACAGGGACAGCAGGTGACCGTTCCACCGAGGTAATGCAAGCAGGAAGTAAAGAAGCGTGTACGAACTAACCATGGTTGAGAGATGCTTGTGTGCCGATTTGTTGTTGAGGTGCTCGTTGCTTGCACTGTGGTTGATGCTATTTGCGCTTCCCGTGAAATGAATTAACGTTTCAACGTCCCTTCGCGTAAGCTTATTCGATTAATCTAGCTGGAATGGAAGCGAAAACCGTACGTCTTCCAAAAGAATAGAACTTCCAGTAGCGCCGGGGTGCAGGGATGCATGCCGCCCTTATTGCCCGGAGGGGTGAGAAAGGGGTTACAGTTGGTTGTCGTAGATGTTTGATATCGTTCTGGCGTTGAAATTCCAAGGAAAAGAATTGCATGATAAGGAAAACGCAGAAATCTTTCTCTATAACTCAGGAAACCGGAGTCGAAGCGAACTTGTTACTTATCATGAAGGAGGAGGAAATGGGGAAAAACCTGTGGGAAAGATGGATGAAGTCGCTGGCCGAAGATGCTCGAACGTTGAAGACAATGAATGTTGCCATCAGTTGGTTGAAAATTTTCAAACGAATGCTTTCTTTATGAAGAAAACTGAATGTCATTGCACTGCTATTGAAATGTCACTTAAAAAATGTTATGCATAATTTTCACTATACGAGGATGTTCAAACATTACGTTAGGAGTCACCAATTTATAGAGGCCAATTAACGTTGCCCTATAATAAATGTAATTAGATTAAATTAAAGTAATTAATGATTGCTCGAGACTCGAGGTCACCAATGATTTTTCGATCAAAATAAATAAATGTTAATAAAAGAGAGTAATAAGCTTCGTTGAATTTTCTTTTAATTAAACAAAACAATCGGTGATAAAAATTACAATTCAAGGAATGTAACTACACAGATTAAATAAGACTTCAATTAAATGATTGTGCGAAAAATGCTCTGTATGAATTGGTCCACAATTAACCCACCCCTTATATCTCCAGTCTAACTATAGAGTAGATCAAGTCTAGCCTAGAGGGGTCAGCCTAGAGATTCCGGAAATGGTCCAGAGCGGGCAGATAAATTGAGGTCCACAGTAGGATTCCTCACAAGAATTAGGTTAGGGCAATCTACCTTCACCTTTGTTAAGCTATGAGTTGATGCTGGGTCTTAGGTCACAATGTAGGCCTAACTTGTTTGACCCAGCTTAATTTAATGTTCTTAACTGTTTGGTGTTAAAACTCATATTAGTCACTTACTTTTAGTTATTACAGTCTCTCCCTTCTCCGGTTGTCTCATTCGAGAGCGTACTTTGCTGGTACGTCCTCTCGCCCCGTTCGTCGTTTTCGTTCTCCCTTTGTTCTCCTCTTCGCGGGGCTTCTCGTACCAGCGTTGTCTTGGTTTTTCCTCGGTTGGTTGAGCGGTAATGTATCCTTATTACCGAGCACGCTCCTCCCACACAGTATATAAATACTAGTGTGGAGAATAACTCTGGTGAGCAACCAATTGGTTTCATCCACCCAGTTATTGACATAAAAGGAATTTAATGATTGTTAGATTAACTACCTACCTACTCAGTGAACCATTTTCGTTACCTCCCAACTACCCACTCATCAGTTTTCCATAGATTGATTGATTGATTATATTGCGCAGCAACTTATTAGATGAATTACAAGGATGCGCAATGATAAATTAAATGGTTGACGGAAATAATATTGCGAGTATGAATGAACTTAGCGTTAATTAAGTTAAGGAATTAATATGGACCCACAAGATGAGTTGCGAGGCTTCCGACATCTTGGATGGTTGCCAGCAGACTGAGGAGAGATGCGAGGGTTTTCTTCAAACGAGGGAAATCCTGTGTCGGCAAGAGAAAAAGAATTCTTGTAATGGCAAAAATAGAATAGGCTCACCATCAAGAATTTTCGTTAGGCCTACTAATTAATAATAATAACCATTAATAATGGTTATTTGTCAATACCCTAAACTTAAATAACATTTTGAGTGACAATGTTCACGCTCCAATCCCTTAAACAGTCGAGCGATTTCTTGCAAGTATGTTTAATCAAAATCATTGTAGATTAAGGTGTAACATGTTTACAACATTCAATGTATCAGCCTTTAAATAAGAATAAAATTCATCATGCAACACTTAATGATACAGTTTCCTCCTTTCGACGCCTCTCCCATTCCTTGTATGCAGTGACCCTTTAACTTTTATGCAAAACAGCAACAATGCAACACACTCGCCCATTAATTACCTCATTAATTATGGTATCTACACCAGTGATGTAGGATACATCACTGTTAAGTATACTGATGTTCCTCAACTGCAACGAACACTTATTTTGTTTTAAGTAGGCAGTTAAATGCTGAAAAATTTCACAAACTATGAATTCGTTAATAAATTATGAGTAAATTTTGCAATTGTCACATGATAACCTCTTTAGCATCGTTATTCCTGAATGTGAAGTACAGAGCTTAGGAATTAGGCATTACACATTACTGAATACTTGCAAAAATTGCTTATGGTCTCGGTCTCGAAACCCTTTTTCTGGACTCGATCTCGGATGCTTCGGTCTCGGTCTCGGCCATGGTGGTCTCGACTACATCACTGATCTACCTACACTTGTGGTATTCAGACCCATTCCTCTCGTAAAATTTGGGTCAACGTTGTGGATTACTGTAAAGTGACTCTTTCTTAGAGGTCAGTCAGTCACATTTCACTTATACTCATCTGAGTTTGTATCCGTTAAATGGCGAGACCATGCAAAGTTCTGATGCCATAGATGTCCTAGCTCCCGAGTTGTGCAGACAGTGTAAGCTGGACTACCATTTACCATGAAGAAGCTTCCGTTTCTAGAGAGTTGATAATTGTCCGAAAGCGGGATGAACACCTTCTTGAAGGATGTTGATGTACCGTTCAAATATTAATTTCCTTTGTATACGCCTACGATCAATCAGAAAACTATAAATCTGAACTCATTTATATAAAAAAAAGAATTAAAGTTCCCCTAAAAGAAAATGAGATTCAGTATTTGTTGCCCTTTGATATTTCTTGATGTAAACTCTACAGTAGTTTCCTACTTTTTGTTCTCCCATATTATAAACATGATGCCTGATGGTGTTTGTAGATATTTAGATGCCCTCCGCTACATTTGTGTCTTTTTTTCGTTATATCTTTTTTCCGTTCGCTTTATAAACAAAATGTCTGACGGTTTTGGTAGTCAGAACTTTTAATACTTGGCACTGATTCCTTTTAACACCACACTGACCAACTGGTTCACGAGGACCACGTTACCTTGAGATGGATAAATAGGCCTACGTAATTATGGTAAATTTTCATTTTGATCTGGAAAAAAAGCATCATATGATTTCAAATAGAGTTTTGTATGTTATAGTGTTTGCTTTCTGTGGTCTTATGTCTACTTTTAGTCTGAATTAGTACTGTCCCAGGACTCAAGCTTAGGTTAGATTAATTTCATAAAAAAAGAGTAATATGCAATCAAATCAGCAAAATCAATCTATACTAATAATTGTGACGGTCGCACTGCCTGCGAACTTACTTTTTTCTTTGTCTCTTATGGCCAGCCAAACCACTTGCCAGATTTGTATGAGACTTGGGGGATAGGGGTAATTGAGGCAGGGAAAGAACATAAGGTATGTGGCGTCGGCCTCCGAAGTCATCTGAGGCCACTGGAGGCCTCTGTATTCTGGATTGGTTGAAAGATAGTGACATCATAGACACGTCATAAAAGATAATGACATAAAATGGCTGGAGCTCAAGCATATATATATCTATATATAAGAACATAGGCTATGTGGCGTCGGCCTCCGAGGTCATATATATATATATATATATATATATATATATATATATATATATATATATATATATATATATATATATATATAGCGTTCAACTTCCATCCGGGCAAAGCCGGGTCGCTCTGCTAGTACATGATAAGTTTCGAAAAATCGATGATGGTTGTGTGGCTTCGAAGGAGGTAGAAAGTTCCCGTTCTCCAAGGTGTTGGCGGTTCCACTGTCGGTATTTGTTGTGACTTTTTTAGGGGGGCTATTAGCTTCCTTGTAGGGTTAGTACGCCCCGAGGTTCGGATCTCCAAACCTACAAAGAAAGCTTGCCCTTAACGTCGCGCGCATCCCGTTCAGCCTGGATATCTGTCGCTTTTACTCAGTAATTCGTTTCTCTTCCTATTTTTCCTCCTCCTTTCCCACCTCTTCTATTTAAGTTTCTCTTCTTCCCTGGCTCCTTTCTTGGTCGCATCGACCACCTCTTAATAATCGCCAACACTGTGTCTTGTATTAACACAGCTTTGATTTAGGGGAAGCTTAATAAGGGCTAATGGCACGAGATTGATGTAGCACACACACACACACACAGATATGTGCGCATCACCGCATAAGCGAGGTACCGACTTGAGGGCTCGAAAGGTGTTTTCTATTAAGTCACTGAATAGTGAGGTACTCGTTAATCTAGCTTGATTTAACTTAACCAAACCTTAACTAACCTAACCTAATGTAATGTAGCCTGATCAGGAACAACATATCTCTTTTCCGATAATAAAATTGTTTCTAGATTTTTTATACAAGTTTTTTAATGTTCCAAGGTACCAAACGTGTTACCTCACAAGAAAAAGTTAACCACTACATCATTCTGTGAGTTATCAAACACTCGATCTCACTTATGCCAGTTGCTACACACACACACACACCTTCCTCTTCTCTTAACATTCTTGGCGTTTCCTTTTCTCGTGATCTTTCCTGGAAAGATCACATATATTCTTTCTAAAACAGCTTCTAAGAAGTTAAGTTTGCTGTATCGCCTCCGCGGTTTCTTCACCCCCACTCGGTTGTTTTTCTGTGCAGGAGTCTTGCTCGCCGCTGTATGGAGTATGCTTCTCATATGTGGGGTGGCTCAACCCACACTGTGTGGGGCCACACAGCCGTACTTGACCGGGTGGAATCAAAGGCTTTTCGTCTCATCAATTCCCCGCCTCTTACTGACTGTAGGGGTGTCAGGAAATGATTGCCCCCCCCCTGTAGAGCAAAAACTAGAAGAGATAGATAAAAACCGGCGAGACCACTTGAAAGAGCGTTAAAATCTGAATAAAAACCATTATATTCTATTCCTGTGATTTTAATTCTTACCATTTTTTCCCCCAGAAACCATGGCATCATCTATTTTGAACGATTCAGAGAAAAAGCGAGTTCTTGACCGCATTCGAGCTGTCACATTTCGTGAAGCAAAGGAAGCTGGTGCAACTTTCATAGCTCGACACTGGGTGGCTGAGAGATTAAAAAGATCAGAAGACTTTGTCAAAAGGAATTGGAATAAGAATCCTGAAGATTGCGAAACAGAATTTCGAGGAGGAAGACCGGAGAAATTATCTCAAGAATCGAAAGACAGTGTGCTTGCTGCATCACGGCGCCGAAAGAAGAGCTGCTCTGAGGTAGCGAAAGAGATACTTATCCGTCGTGGTAAGATAGTCAATCGGCAACTTGTGCATCAATTTCGAGTTCGCCAAGGCTTGAGTGCTTGGCATGAAATAGCTAAGCCACGGAAGAGTGATCTTAATATTGAAGATCGGCTATGGTTTTGTGATTATCTTGAGGAATGGACGGAAGACGATTTCCTTCACTTGGTTGTCAGCGATGAATTCTTCGTTTATGTCTCCAGAAAACCAAATTTTCAGAATGATCGGGTTTGGGCAACAACTCCTGATGAAGTCCCAGACGACCAGAAGTATCGAGAAATAGTAAAAAATCCAGCATGTGTGGGTGTTTTCATTACAGTATGTTCTCTATTCGGAAGCTCATCTGGGTTATCAAACCAAGAGGAACCAGTTGGGATGGGCCTTATTTTCGAAATGTAATTTTAGCCCAACATGTAATTCCGTTTTTGAAAGACCCCGAGTGTGTTTTGGATGTTGAACAGGCAACCTTTCTTCACGACAAAGCCCCTGTATGAAAGCACTTGCGACTCAACAACTGCTTAAGGACAATAACATTGATTTTTTCAGAAATAATGAATGGCCTGGCAATTCTCCCGATCTTAATGTCTGTGAACATGTCGGATCCATAATGAAGGATCGGGTGGAGTCCTTAATGCTGGAACAACCCATTCAGAATCGGTATTCAACAGAAATTATGACTGCAAAGATCAACGAAGTCCGTGAAGAAATGAGTCATGATACCGATCTCTTTGAGACACTTCTGGGATCATACCCCCGTCGATTAATGGCCGTCAGAGCTGCAAATGGGGGCAACACCCAATATTAAAACAAGTGTTTTTTATTCAAAATTAAACGCTCTTTCGTGTGGTTTTGTCTGTTTTTTCTATTCCTTTCAGTTTCTTCTGTACAGGGGGGGGGGGCAATCATTTCCTGACACCCTTATTCAGTCTCTCTCTCTTCGCCGCAATGTTGCCTCACTCTCTTTACTATCGTTATTATAACGGACATTGCTCTTCTGAACTCTCTAACTGCATGCCTCCTCCTTTAAGAAGAGCACGCAACACCAGACTTTCTACACTTTCTCATTCCTTTTCTGTCCAACTCTTTAACGTAAGGGTTAATCGGTATTTTCAATCTTTCATCTACTCAACCGGTCAACTCTGGAACAATCTTCCTCAATCCATCTTTCCTCCTTTCTATGACCTCCCATCTTTCAAACGCAGAGTGTCTAGGCATCTCGAAAACCCCAGACCTTGAATTTGGCTCTCTTCTTCTTTTATGGGGGAGGGGGGGGGGCGCTTTTGAGGGCATTCGCCCTTGGCCCCTCCTCCTTGCATAAAAACACACACACACACACATACACACACACCTTATCTATTTATCTGTTATATGCCAATTCTTACAAAAGTGGAAATTGTAAATTTTTTAATTTGAATTATATATATATATATATATATGGAGAATGGAGAACAATTTTTGAGGATAAAACAACTGAAGAAATGCTAACAACCTTGGAAGAAAAAACGCTGAGAATTTTAAAAAAATATACTCCAAAATCACAGCCAAAAGGAAAGAGGAGCTGGCTAGAGAGGCAAAAGAGAGGACTATTCCGCAAAAGAAAGAGAGTGGAGGCGAAGTTAGGCAACTGCGGAGATAATGACACTGAAAGCAATAAAAGAAAAACTAGAGGGTATCGATAGGGAAATACAAGCCCTGATTAAGGACCATACAGAGAAGGAAGAGGAAAAGGCGGTAGAAGCAATAAAGGAAAATCCAAAATACTTCTATAGCTATGCAAAAAGGAAAACAAAAACGCGCACCGCCATTGGGCCCTTAAGGACGAGAAATAATGAACTAACCGACGATCCAAAAGAAATATCTGATATATTGAGAGCTCAATATAAATCATTTTTCAGCACCCAAAAAGTGACAAAGCGATACCTGACATAAATGCATTCTTTGAAGAGGAATTGCAAGGAGAGTATATAACAGACTTTGATTTTACCCCAGAAGATGTAGCGAGAGCTGTAGGACAAATGAAACCACATTCAGCTGCAGGTCCGGACAATTGGAACGCATTATTGATTAAAAACTGTAAAAAATGAAATATTATAGCTACACCTTTATACTGGATATGGAGAAGATCCTTAGACACTGGGGAAATACCGAGCATCTTGAAAGAGCAAACATTGTCCCTATATATAAAGGAGGGGACAGATCTCGAGCAAAGAACTATAGACCAGTGTCATTGACGTCCCACCTCACCAAAGTGTTTGAAAAATAGTTAGAGAGAAAATTTATGATGAAACAGTATAGTAACATCCTTTGCAGACGATACAAAGATCAGAAAAATCAGCGATGTACATGACGTGGAGGCCTTGCAAAGGGACACGAACAAAATATACAAACGGTCAGAAGACAACAACATGTCATTTAACACCGAGAAATTTCAGCTCTTGAGATATGGTAGAAAAGAAGAATTTAAACAGACTGCATATTATGCTCCAGATAGACAGCAATTCAGAGAAGCACGAAAGCGATCTGTTGCGAAATTCGAAACACAAAATCAGGTAGCGATAAATAAAGCAAAAAGAGTCGCCGGACAGGTACTAAGAACGTTCAAGAGAAGGGACAGGACAGTAATGATTCCCCTGCTGGAAACACTGATTATACCAAAACTTGAATACTGCTCAGTTTTGACGTCCCCATATGAAAAGGAAGAAACTAACAAACTAGAAGAAAGCAAAGGCATTTCACAGCCAAGATTGATGGCTGCAAAGAACTCAACTACTGGGAAAGACTACGTAAACTAAATCTGTACTCCCTGGAAAGAAGAAGAGAGAGGTACACCATAATCTACATATGGAAAATTATCGAAAAACTGGTACCAAACCTACAACTAAACCCAATTACCATTCAAACAACACTGGAAAAAAGGAAAGGCAGAATGTGTAGTGTTCCCAAATTAAAGGCCCGATAAGGGACCTCCTCAACTCTGAAGGAAAATAGCTTGGTTGTCAGTGGGGGCCAAGACTTTTCAACCAGCTTCCAAAGGACCTCGGAAACGTAACGGGGGTCAAAGTTGAAGCTTTCAAGAGAGAGAAGACTGAATGCCTGGCTCAGGACGGTACCAGATGAGCCGGGCGTGCCTGGCTACGTACAGTGGAGAGCGCAAGAAAGCAACTCGCTCCTCCACCAAGCCAGACCTAGAGGCGGGGCCACCAGCTTGACCTCCGTGTGAAGAGAGACCAACGCACGAAACAACATAATGTTCATAAGGTAAAATTTTATTTTTGGTTGGTAGTACGAGGTGAAATAAAAAAGTAAATGAAATAGTTTTAAAAAACGATGCATGCGAAGAAAATTTAATTTTCTTTAAATGCCAAATACGATATTTTAATGAAATTTTTATATCATTGAAATATGAATCATAAAGTGTGTTAAAGCCTAAGACTGTACGTAAATGGTATTAAAGTTAGTAATTGATAAAAGATATAAAATAATTTAGTTATCCTTAAAGAATAAATGAAGATATAAAATACAGGGTGGTCCAAAAGTTCCTATCTATTTTGCTGAAATAATACTATTTTAGGATAAAAAGAAATAACAATTAGATCTATATTTATTTATCAAGCTTAGGTCTAAGATCCGACGTGAGCAACATCAGTGTGTCTGCAAATCTCAAATCTGTCCACTGCATTGCGGAACACATTCTCAAGCATCTCGTGGTTATTTTAGCGACTGTCGCGACAATGCGGGTTCGCAGATCCTGCAGGTCTGTAACTCTTGTTTTGTGAACTTCAGACTTAATAAAGTTTCACGTAACGAAGTCTAATGGTGTTAAATCCAGAGATCGTGCTACCCACGGCCTGTTTCCACCACGTCCAATCCAGCGATTTGGTAAGAGCTCATCAACGTACGGCCAAACGATATTTGCATAGTGACATGGAGCATCATTTCGTTGAAAGGCAACACTGTCGAGGATTTCATCTAAATAAGGCTGGGGTTCAATAAACTACTGAAGCAAGTCAAAATAAATTTGTCCTGTTACCGTAGCTTCTGCAAAGAAAAAAGGTCTGTAAATCTTCGATATTGTCATACCCAACCAGACATTAACTTTAGGAGAATCTCTCTCCCATTCGTAGAACTCGGTTGGTTTTTCACAAGCCCAAATACGACAAATATGTCAATTAACCTTTCCGAATGTCGTCTCATCGCTGAAGAGAATGTGGCTTAATAAGTTTTCGGTATGAATTTCTTTTACTCAATTCTGTGCACATGGGGACTCGCCTTGGATAATCCTTTTGTAACTCATGTAACACTTGAATATGGTAACTTTTCTTTTTGTTGATTTTAAAATCCTTAGAACAGTCGTTTTTGGTGTGCTCAGTCTACGTGATGCTGTGCGAGTTGACATTCTAGGATTTGTTTCAAAGGCATCTCTTACCAATTCGACATTTTCTTGAGAGGTACCTGGACGTCCAGATCTTGCCTCATCATGAACACATCCTGTTCTTTTAAATTTATTGACCAGCTCGCGAATTGCTTTGTCTTTAGGTCCTGGTTTGTGAAATCTTCTTTCGAATTTTTCTCGAATTTGTTTGCACTTCTTCCCTTGGATACGTAGTGTTACTACCATCACACATTCTTGTACATCCATCACATCTATGGCCTGTAGGAAATGAAATAGAAATATCATTATTTCAGCAAAACAGATTGGGACTTTTGGACCACCCTCTATATTAAGTGGAAATAAAATTTAATATAAATTATGAATGTTAAATTATACTGTGTTTGTTTCGAAAATTTATTGTATTTTTATATAGGGTAAAGTTGACAATGGTTGCGTGTTTGACTTAAAAAAAAGCTCCCACAAAATACTATTACAGTGAAGGAAATAAAATTCATGTGAAACATTACTTCTAGTAACAAAGTTACTAGAAATAATGCTTCACATCAATTGAATTTCCTTCACTGTAACAGTATTTTGTGGTGAGTTTTTTTTAAGTCAAATGCGCGACATTATATATTTGGTAAATGTTGCATTCGTAGAAGCCTGTATGGGCCTACTATTTTAGGCCCGGCCGGTATCCATGGGTTTTGGGTCCGGCGCGTTACGGTTTTTTTATTTTGAAGTCCGTGTCCAGCCTCGCCCGTAAGAATTTTATAAAACGTACCAGGCCCGGCCCACACCCGTTTTAGGGTAATATTGGGCCTACATATCAGAAATTGATTCGCGATACTTGTAGATCGTTAGTATATAGTGTATAAAAATCATTTCGTAGTCTATAAATATTTAACTGCTGCTATTTACGAAAATTAAGTTACACTGTTTTTATGTAAGAATAAAGGAGATCGTAAACATTATCTTCTTTTAAGCAAGTTCTTCTTTGTTGGATAACTAATTTGAGGCACTCCGGATCACAACCTGCCAAGCGCCAGTGGGGCCAGAATTGAGTTATTTATACCACTATATTCCCCCACCTTTCCTCTATCCCGTGAGTGAGTCAGGGAGCAGATTGTGGAACTGTACGTATGGTCGAAATCAATCAAATATCGTTATTGGTTCAAAAGTTATGGCATTTTGCAAGTTGACAAACTTTAACTGCATTTTTCTCTATTTTTTAATTTTGGCGCTTGGCAGCTTGTGGTCCGGAGCGCCCCATTTCTTTCACTAATTTCACTCATATTTTCTGGCTAGTTCATGTGATCTTCACCATTCAAGGATGTCAGTGTCGCTTTCACACGTATAGTTTCCCTTCATATACTTCTCAGCCTCATCTCTCTCTCTCTCTCTCTCTCTCTCTCTCTCTCTCTCTATATATATATATATATATATATACACACACACACACACACACACACACACACACGCACGCACGAGGTTTGTTCAAAATGTATCCGGACTGCGGCGATTATATAGACACAATATGGTACTTCCAGGGTTTGGGGTTTAATCTTCCTCAAAGTACGCTCCTTCTGAAGCCACACATTTTGCCCAACGATCCTGCCACTGTTGAAAACATTTTTCGAAAGCACTTTTCAGAATGGCCAAAAGCTGCTTCGTCGAATTTCTTTTAATGGTCTCAACATCATTGAATCGGTGTCTTCCCAGGGTTTGTTTGAACTTCGGAAACCAAAAAAAGTCGCATGGAGCCAAATCCGGCGAATATGGAGGCTGCTGTACTTGGAGGGTAACGTTTTTGGCCAAAAATTGCTGCACAAGTTGCGACGAGTGAGATGGCGCGTTATCGTGATGAAGCATCCTGTCTTCGAACTCCCACTTTTGCGGCAGTTTCCTCTGAACTGCTTCACGTAGACGTCTCAAAACTTCAATGTAAAATTCCTTGTTGATTGTTTGTCCCTGTAGAGCATATTCATGGTGCACAACACCTTCAACCTTCAATACTTTCGACATCGTAAGCAATCGCCGTGAAACAAAATACGTTTAACTTTATCGGCTCACCACATTGAACTGATGCTACACAATGAAGTGTAATAACCCTATCAGTCAACTTGTCTCGACATGCAGAGACATGTTTAGCACAATCACAACTCCAAGTGTGACCTTGTTCTAAAAATAAACACCCTGTGTGGATACTTTTTGAACAGACCTCGTGTGTGTATACAGGTATACCCCGGTTTTCGCAAGAGTTCTGTTCCTCAGACTCATTACGAATAGCGAAATTGCGAATAACGAATCATTTTTCCCATATAAATACATGTTTAATTGGTGGATGCGTTCCGGTGGCCATTTTTCAGAATGTAAGATGTTTGGATACGTTCCTATACGATACATAAAAACAAGTATAAAACACAAATACAGACCTGTATTAGCATAGTAAGTTATGAATAACACCAATAAAAGAATAAACATACCTGTACTGTACTTTTATTTCCTCAAACCACCCCCGACTCGCACTGAAAGTTTCACCACCACTGCTTTCACCTTCACCAACGACTTCCTTCCTCACATCTCGCCACAAAGATCGTGCCTTTTCTTGAATAATGGCCTGCGATGCGTTTGGTAGCAGGCGGAATTGTGAATTATTTTTCCTTTAACTGGCATTGCGAATAACGGAGCTAGGTTTGCGAATAGCGGAATTTGGTGTAAAAAATATATTACGTATAAGCGAAGCTATGAATAACGGGGTATACCTGTGTGTGTATATATATATATATATAATACTACTTGCAAGGACTACTGGGTAAAGTTCCTGGCAAAACCTGGCAATTTTGAGATTCTGAGAGCGTGCGGAGACCACATTTAAACCTACTTGAGGTGGAAAGAGTACATCAGTACTCGAGTACAATTTTTTGTTGTACTCGTACTCGATATAATCTGAAATCGCTGTAATCGTACTTGCACTCAAACTAACATCCAGCCAAAGCTTAAGGGTCAAATTAAATAAAATAAATAGTCGAGCTTCACAATTACTCATGTCATTGTAAATTGTAAAACGAATGTATTTATTTTATTTGCTAATAAAGGTTATTCACTTCGATTCAATTCAACTAATTTCAAATATGAGGATCTGTCCTAGATTCTCAGTATACCGTAAAAACAACAGTTTACAACTTTAATTTCAATATGGTTTATATTTTTCAGATATATTTACTCTATTTTTATGCAATACTTTACATTTATTATATTATTAATGACTAAGTGGCAACTTTTGTAGCGAGAAATCTTAGTGAAGAACATGTCTTGTGTTTATTACTGAATAGGTAAGTAAACGCGTACTCGTACTCGAACACTAAAAAAACCTACTCGTTCTCATACTCAAGCACTAAAAAGGTATACTTGTACTCGTACTCGACCACTCAAAAAATACTATACTCGTAATCGTACTCGTCCAACTCCAAAAGTCATATAATCTTCATGGAAATTACCAGTTTTAAGTTTATAAACTGTATAAGGGCTTGTCACCTTAATATACTTTAAAATTTTTCCTTTGGCATAAATTTTATCATTATTACTTTTAATTATTTAAGTAGGAAAGTTTGAGTTACATTCTCTCTCTCTCTCTCTCTCTCTCTCTCTCTCTCTCTCTCTCTCTCTTTCTCTCTACATATATGTATATTATATACATATATATTTATGCTGACTCGCCGTATCGGTGCGTTTGACACTGTGTCACCGACCTATAACACTATGCCAGAGATGGCCAACTTCTTCATGGTCGTGGACCAGTTATTTACCTATACTGTAGTCTGCGGGCCGAAACTATCATATACAGGGTGGGGCACGGGAACCAAGTGTTTTTGGAATAATCAGGAAAATGATATTTATTTTTGTAAAGAAAATATATTGGTAGAACAACATTCGTAAGAACATAGCATTTCATGTCATAATAATCATGTACCGAAAATTATATCTGGCATATGATGTCCTTGGCCGTCGACGCATTGTTGAAGGCGTTTACGAAAATTGGCCTCCACTCTTCCCAGCAGGTCTCTGTTGATTTGGATGATTTGTTGACGGATCGCTTCCTTCAATGCATCTAATGTACGGGGCTTGTCCTCGTAGACACGTGATTTGAGGTACCCCCATAGAAAGAAGTCACATGTGGACAAGTCAGGGACCGAGGGGGCCATGCAATGTCACCAAATCTCGAAATGAGATGGTTGGGAAACAGGGGGCGAAGAACAGCCATTGACGCTCTGGCGGTGTGTGGCGTGGCCCCATCTTGCTGAAACCACAAATGTCGACGAGCAATACGCCTTCTTCGTAACTCAGGGATGAAAAAGGTGTTCACCATCAATGTAACGCCCAGATGTTATGGTAACGGTAACCCATTTTGTTCGAAGAAATAGGGACCGATGACGCCAAACTTTCCCACCGCGCACCAAACTGTAACCTTAGGGCTATGCAGCGGTTTTTCATGGAGTTGTCGCGGATTTTCAGCAGCCCAATACCGACAGTTTGATTGTTGACGGCCCATTAAGGTGGAAATGGGCTTCATCACTCAATACCACCATCATGTTTTCATTCTGCTCATAAGTGCAAGCATTTCCTGTGCAAAATTCAGTCTTTGGGGGCAATCGTTTACATTCAATCCTGCACCATCGCTAACTTGTATGGGTGAAAATGTAATTCTTCATGCAAAATCGTCTAACAGTACGATTGCTGATTCCGAGTGCAGCTGAATGTCTCCGAGCAGAGCGGCCTGGGCTTTGCAACATCGCTTGTCTGACCCTTTCAACGTTCTCTGGAGTACGCACAGTGCGTTGCGGCCCCTTCGGTTTTGTTTTCATTATTGAGCCTCCTGTTCGAAGATGTTAACCCAACGTAAGATTGTGTCACGAGCGGGAACAGAGTCATTTCGATGAATGTTGAATCTGCGGCGAAACGCACGCTGAACTGCTGTCACTGACTCGCCACTCCTAACAAAATGATCATACGCGAACATGCGGTGTTCTAACGTCCACTGCTCCATGATGGCACCTGAAAGATAAAGGTGAGTGTTAGTTAAAGTTAAATGCTATGAACCCAGGAATGGATGCTACCTACCGCACGCCCCTCCCATTCCTAATGGCCGATTACTAGCTATTCAAAAAACACTTGATTCCCGTGCCCCACCCTGTATAACCGATAGTGTCATTCTCTACTAAAATAGTTACTAGGTAGGTACATGCTCCCAAGAATGTAAGTTCAATTGAGGCTAATCTCTCCCTAACTTTTAATTTTAAAATTATAAGCTTCTGAATAAAAGTGAGGAAAAATAAAATAATCGGATCACTTTAACATATTGCTTCCAGGAACCTCTCTTTAACATATTGCTTCCCAGTGTATATCACTTAACATATTGCTTCCAAAAAATAGACATTACACAACCAATTACAGTTACATTCCAAGTTTATAATATTTATAAATTAGCTAGTCGAGAAAATGTAAATTTATGGAAAACTTAACTTATGCTTTGCCTTTTGTGAATGTAAAATATTTGGGATAATATTTGTATTGTCACGTTCAGAATATCAAAAGAAAATATAATTATAAAATATTAAAGCATAATTTTCTCATCATTTTGATATAAGTCACTATGTTTCGCAGATGCGTCCTACCAAATTAGGTAGATTTGAATATTTTGACATTGTGGCATTTTTTTCCCGCCCTTGACGCCCTGGTGACGTCATGAAACATGATATGAGCTAGGCTTTTTAGGTTACTACTTCCACTTATGTTAGTTTCTCATAGATGTTGGTCGCGATGACATGTGAAGGGTGCTAATTATTTTGAGGATTTAATATACGAAGTGCATTCTAATGACTCCCGAGCAATAGAAATATTTACGGTAATATGTATTAAATGAATGACCGGTTAGGTTAATTGAACGCCCTGTTAGGTCAACTGAATGCCTGGTTAGGTTAATTGAATGCCCGGTTAAGTCAACTGAATGCCTGGTTAGGTTAACTGAATGCCTGGTTAGGTCAACTGTACGCCCTTGATGATTGGTTAGGTTAAGTCGTGATATTTTCGTTAGTTTAAACGAAAATGACGAGAGCAAACTTTTCTGGTTAATACCAAATACATTTTTCTAGTAATATTTGATGTGTTTGCTTAGATTTTGACCTCCATTTCCCTTGAAAATGAGCCAAACTTCAAAGTACTAAACTTTCTTGGATCTCACTTCCGAGGGAAATGGGTCAGATTTTGAACAAATCACATCAAATACTACTAGAAAATGTATTTTGGTGTGTAAAATGACTGAACGTGTCTATATACATAATTACCAATATTTGGATCACCTGAAGATCAGGGCCCCCAGCCTTCTTTAGTTAGCCTTATAAGGCTAACTAACGAAAATATCATGACCTAACCTAACCAATCGTTAGGTCAAACTGTACGCCCTTGACGATTGGTTAGGTAAGGTCGTGATATTTTCGTTAGTTAGCCTAGATTACCAACCTCTTTCTGACCAACCAACCTTTCTCTTTTTAAATAACGGGTGTAGCAAAAATAACGTCCTTTTTAGTTTATTCTCTTTTATTGAAGGAAATAAATCAATTACAGCATTTTAAGAGAAATAATAAGGTTTTTAAGAAAAATACAGCATTTTAAGAAAAATAATAAGTACTTTCTCAGTAAAAACTAAAAAATAACAAAATGATACAATATAAACTAAAAAATTATACTGTATAAAACTATAAAGATACAATTATTAAAAGGGCGTTACTTTTGCCGCACCCGTTGCTTTCCAGTGTTAATCACTTTAACGTATTGCTTCCCGAATGCTTTGGGAAGCAATATGTTAAAGTGATCCAAATAATCTTATAAGTTCACAAATACAAATAGCCATCATTTGTAATTCATTTCCTGGCATTTGAACCAAAGGCTGGCCGCACACAGGATCGTCTTGCGACTCAGGATTGACGATTCAAGACGTGTGTGATGTTACAGACAGAATGGGAGCCCGCACACTGCAGCGACCGCGACGCGATTTCCCAGAATCACGTCGGCTTCCATTCTGTCACTGTGAACTCTCACGCGACTTGAGTCGTCAGTCGTTAGTCGCAAGACGATCCTATGTGTGGCCGGCCTAACTGTGCTAAATTTTTGCTGATTTCAGTATGGCCTATTTGTAATTTTGTCATCGACAATTTTTTTTCATAAATTCCTTTTGCCACTGGACCCTGTCTAAATCTTACATTTTCTGGTGTGTGTGTGTGTGTGCGCGCGCGCGCGCGTGCTGCAGTAAATACACGTGTCTTTATAGAGCCTGTAAAGGGCTTGAATGTTAATTAAATCAGAGATAGGTGATAATTAATTCATAGTATACAGTGGCGGATTCAGGATTTCTCCATGCGGGGCGCGGTAAGCCGCGGGTTTACCAATCAAATTATAATGTGACATTTCGATTTTCTAAAAACATTACAAAAGATATTTTCATTGTATACATATTTTTATAGACATTTTTCCCATGGTTGGCACTCGACACCACTAGCTTCCCTCCACCCCCCTCCCTAAATCCGCCACTGACAACATACGTGAAATATAACGTGATGGTAGTTATGAGAAAGTGAAATATTTGTCGAACGAAGTTATAATTAAGAGAAACTATCGAAAAATATAGAATAAAATT
This sequence comes from Bathynomus jamesi, assembly GCA_023014485.1. Taxonomy (NCBI): domain Eukaryota; kingdom Metazoa; phylum Arthropoda; class Malacostraca; order Isopoda; family Cirolanidae; genus Bathynomus; species Bathynomus jamesi. The sequence continues at coordinate 88,396 of JAJOZX010005911.1, forward strand.
AGCTAAAAGACAGAAACATGAAGAGACTCGTGAATTAATTTGAAATCAGCATCAGAGAAAACTTGAAAAAAAACGAGAAAAAGTAATTTGAAATTATTATAAACTCTTTTTTTTTCATGAACATACGTAAATATGTAAATATTTTCGTAGTCAGGAGATAAATTTTGTAGAAATTTACAATTTCTACAAAACTTAAAATACAGAAATGTTATGTTTGTCAGAGACACATTTACATAAATGCAAAATTAGTTTTAAAATGAAAGGGCATAATTACAATGTATTTAGAGTGGATACGTTAACCACACAAGGAAGAGAATGCTGTATATATCTTTAAAAAAAATACGCAAACGAAAATATTGGTAAGCAAATCTAACAACGTAGTTATAATGGAAATTAAATAATTAAAGGCCTCGAAAAGCAACCAAAATTATTTCGCATTAACTGTAAATGAAATGGACATACATTAAATTAAGGTCACTGAGAGCCACATTACTATATTTAGTTCTTCGACTTGCTAGTCTGAGTCAAAAAAAGATTTGTCCACGCACTGCAACGCGTGAACGATATGCAGCAATTTACTGTATTTTCATTTTATCAAGTGAGAGAAAAGTAAGGATGTTTTTTGTTAAACATTTTTATTATTCGTGGCAGTATCTCAAAATAAAATCACTTCAGTCACGTATGTTATTATTAAGACTTAGAGAGAAATAGTCCCTTGCTGAAATCACTTTTGCTAAACGCATTTTTGATCATGAATTACTGGGAATGAGAATAAAATTAGTTCAAAACAAAAAAGTTACTCTTGAAAAAAGGAGAGAATATGTGTGAAGCGTTAAACTTTCATCGAACAAAATTGAGTGGAAAATCATAAATAAAAAAATAATTGGGAAATTTTACTCGAGGCTAAAGTATCAGGAGGAGGCCATTCGATAATACAAAGAGGAAACTTGGCTAATATTATTAGAATACGTACTAAAAAGACCTGAGCAAAGAAAAAGTAAAGTCAAAAAAAGATCAGAACTTTTGCCAAAGAAAAATTATTAATGTAAAATCAAGTGCAAAATAAAATACTGAGCGGCAGAAAAATCGGCCCACTTGGAATATCGCGAAAAGCAAAATGTGGGCAAGCTTCCGTTTATAAAAGTTCTAAAATTCGAAAATTCGAAACTATAAGTTTATGAGGCAACCAAATAACGAAACAAAACAACGTCAGCTGCGAACACTCTAGCTGTAACGAATTTTTACTTCTTTTAAGAATTCGACAGTCTGACATTCAGCTGCTCTTGACTGCTAGTGCCACTTTTTTCTTCCACTAGTGGAAGTAGGCATTTTCGTTTAGTAACAGATGGACTTCTAATTCTTTTGGGTTTCAGAATTGAACATTTACAATGGATTTGTCTGCCGTGAACGTCACAAAAGTCGTCGCCCTAATTGAAGATGGTCGGAGCCAGCGTTACGTCGCCGATGCGCTAGGAATTCCAAGAACAACGGTTCGACGTGTCTACCAACGTTATGTGGAGACAGAAGAGTACACCCGAAAACCAGGATCTGGAAGATCGCGCTGCACATCTGCCCGTGACGATCGTTTCATCGTCTTGAGTGTTTTGAGAGATCGTCACTGACTGCCACAAACGTCCACAATAAGCTGGAAAGGTCTCGAGACGTCAGTGTATCGGAGCGAACCGTTAAAAGAAGACTTATGGAAAGTGGTTTTCATGCTAGACGTTCAGCAATGAGCCCGGAATTGCTCCCACACCTCCGCAATGCTCGTCTTGCTTTTGCTCGCGAGTATGTCAATTGGACTATGGTCCAATGGAGACGAGTATTGTTCACGGACGAATCAAGATTTAATCTTCGAACATCGGATGGACGGGAAAGAGTGTGGAGAAGAACAGGAGAAAGATTTGCCCCGTGCACTTTTACGGAGAGGGTTGCTTTTGGAGAAGTCCAAGTGACATGCTCACGAGCGAAAGCAAGACGAGCATTGAGGTGGTGTGGGAGCAATTCCTTCCCGGCCCATTGCTGAACGTCTAGCATGTAAGTCCCTTTCCATAAGTCTTCTTTTAACGGTTCGCTCCGATACACTGACGTCTCGAGACCTTTCCAGCTTATTGTGGACGTTTGTGGTAGTCAAGCGACGATCTATCAAAACACTCAAGACGATGGAACGATCGTCACGTGTAGATGTGCAGCGCGATCTTTCAGATCCTGGTCTTCTTGTGTACTCTTCTGTCTCCACATCACGTTGGTAGACACGTCGAACCATTGTTCTTGGAATTCCTAGCGCATCGGCGACGTAACGCTGGCTCCGACCATCTTCAATTAGGGCGACGACTCTTGCGACGTTCACGGCACTCAAATCCATTGTAAATGTCCAATTCTGGAACCCAAAAGAATTAGAAGTCTATCTGTTACTAAACGCAAATGCCTATTTCCACTAATGGAAGAAAAAAGTGGCATTAGCAGTCTAAGAGCAACTGAATGTCAGACTGTCGAATTCTTAAAAGAAGTAAAAAATTCGTTAGAGCTAGTGTGTTTGCAGCTGACGTTGTTTTATCTCGTTATTTGTTTGCCTCATAGACAATATTTTCGAATTTTAAAACTTTTATAAACAGAAGCTTGCCCACTTTTTTCTTTTTGTGATATTCCAAGTGGGCCGATTTTTCTGCTGCTCAATGTAGAAAGGCATCAGGAGATGCAAACTTCCGACCACACAACTCTCAGAGCGTTTGAGTTTCTCTCTCTCTCTCTCTCTCTCTCTCTCACACACACACACACACACACGACGGAAAACAATACCTCTGTCCCGGCCCTCCCGCGGTGGAGGTAATCAGAAATTGGGTGAAAAGAAACGATCATGACATAAATACTTATTTTGAAGTCTCTCGTAGAAGCATATGAAGAAAGAAATATTAAAAATAATCCAAAATATTTTTAAACTTTCGCAAAATGAAAGACAAAATGCGATTGAAAATAGCAACCATTAACAGACAATAATGGAGATTATACAAATGGCCATTTTTTGTGTGTTTAAACGGGATATAAAAATCCAAGATCGAAATCAATATTTTAAAACGGATGCACAAAGACTTATACTGATTTTTAGCGAAAACTCGTTCAGTGATGCTAATTTCTTAGAATGGGACATAATTCACAACCTAACAACAGTTTTGCTTCCCGATAAAAACATACTGTTTTATACTAATTATAGGGTGCTGATTTCGAAAATGAACTTCATTTTTGCACGTTAGGTCAGGTTTTGTCAGAATATGATGTTTTATACGGTACTGTTTTATACTAATTTTATGATTATAGTTCATTTTACTTCAATACAAAACACAATAATTGCGTTTTTACTTTTTAGATTTATGATGTGTGCTTCAAGGGGTTGCGTGAACAGTCTAGATTTATTTTGTTACATCTGTGGTCTATTTACTCCAACTTCACAGCGCAGGAATATGACTCCTCTGATAAGAACAGCGTATTATCGCTACTTCGGCTGTCATATTGGTGACCAAGACAAAAGATGGGCCCCACATGTTTGCTGTAGTAACTGTGCAATGAATTTACGTGACTGGTTCAATGGTAGAAGGAAAGGTATGGGATTCGCAGTACCTATGGTTTGGCGTGAGCAAAAGAACTATGTTGATGATTGCTATTTCTGTCAGAGCAAAGTAGCTGGCCTTACATAAAAAACTAGGAATAAAATTGACTATCCTGTGGTAGCCTCTGCCATCAAACCTGTTCCTCATAGTGATGAGCTTCCGATTCGAACACCACCACCAGATAAGAATCTTCTGCCAACATCATCTGAAGAGGAAGCATTCTCAGAACGAGCAAATGAATCTTCTGATACAGAGTACTGTCCAGAATCTTCTTCTGAACCACATTTCATAACTCAGCAAGACTTGAATGACTTGGTTAGGGACTTATATCTTTCAAAGGGCAAGGCTGAACTTTTAGCTTCGAGACTTAAGGAGTGGAACTTAGTTCAGGGTGATGTGCGCATTACTTCTTTTCGCAAGAGAAGCTCCGACATATCGTGCTACTTTCAAACTGTAAATCAGCTATGTCACTGCTCAGATTTGGAAAGTTTATTCTCGTATTTTAAAATAGAACATGTTCCAGACGAGTGGCGTCTGTTCATTGACTCTAGTAAGCGGAGTCTTAAAGCTGTTTTGTTACACAATGGGAACGTTCACCCAAGCATTCCAATTGGACACTCAGTTTATCTCAAGGATGCAATCAAGTATGATCAATATAAATGGAAGATTTGTGGAGACCTAAAAGTGGTAGGACTTCTCCGGGGAATGCAGGGTGGCTTTACCAAGTACATGTGCTTACTGTGTTTATGGAACAGTAGAGCAACACAGCAGCATTATGTAAAAAAGGACTGGCCACCACGTGAAAGCCTTTGTGCCAGGACAACAGAGTATGAAGTATGAGCCATTAGTTGATCAAGAAAGAATCATTTTTCTCCCTCTGCATATCAAACTAGGGTTGATAAAGAACTTACTTTGTCAAAGCGCTTGACACAGAAGAAGCTACATTCAAATATTTGCATTCAAAATTTCCTAGCGTTAGTGATGCGAAGATGAAAGAGTGTTTTTATTGATCCCCAAATAAGAGTGCTTTTAAAGGATGAACAGTTTTTGAGCACGCTCAATGCAAAGGAACTAAGAGCCTGGAATTCTTTTAAGAATCTTTGTGACAACTTCTTAGGCTCAACAAGTCCTCTCACTATGAAGCAATGGTCACCGAGCTGCTGGATGCATACCAACAACTTGGGGCTAGAATGTCTGAAGATCCATTTTTTGCACAGCCATCTGGACTTCTTTCCAGATAACCTTGGCTCAGTGTCAGATGAACACGGAGAGCGGTTTCATCAGGACATTGCAATGATGGAAAAAAACTACCAAGGACGATGGGACCCTTGCATGTTTGGTGACTTTTGCTGGATGCTAAAACGGGAAGGCTCTACTGAGTATACACTCAAATCCAAGAAAACTCACCTCTAAGAAAGTGAACTATATGTAGCAGTTGATATGTAATAATGCATGTGTACGTATCCTTTTTTGTTGTTCTGTTCTGTTCTGTTTTACTACAAATACAAATAAAAGTAGATTTATAAGTAGGTTTTAAAAAATTTCTTCTCTGTGTGATACTGAACTTTCAAGTTTTGAGTGTATTCTGCCTGTAAACGTCTAAATAAGGGTTACAGATATCTAGATAACCTGACCCGATAGAGAAAAACTAATGTGATTTTCAGATTCAGCACTCCAAAATTAGTTTAGATCACCCATTAAATTGGGAGAAGCAGATTTTTTCTTTTTTTGTAGACCAGTGATATAATTAGTCTTAACTGTCTAAACTACGAGACAGTTCACACGTTTCATTGTCCCAATTTTGTTGGTTAGACACTTCAATAAGTCAATTGAAATGTCTAAATTGTCCCAGTTTTTTAAACAGTTAAAAAGACTAATCGAAGTTTCTAATAAATTGTCTAACAATGAAATGTCTAATGCATGAAAGTTTAAAGAGTTTAAGTCGATATGAAAAGTATTGCTCCACAGCATTACTTTAAAACACTGATGCATAAACCCTGGCCCGCGGGCCAAATGTGTCCCCCACGGGTCTTTCAGTGGCCCCACGGGTCTTTTCAATTCAATGAAAAAGTTAGAATATAAAAGTGACCCAATTTATGACTTAGATGGAAAGTAAGTAGGCTAATACATTTAGTTATTTTCTTCGCTTGGCCCTCACATCAAAAAAGTTTGTGCACCACTGATTTAAAACGTTTCAACTTTCAATTTATATCCATTTCTTCTTATAACTGATTCTCTGTCACTATCAAATAATTTCTCGTAATTTACATTGTCAAAGCCATATATTAGTTTTAAGTACTCGATGGGTTCTCCTATAAGTCGACGCTTTTCATGTGAATACATATCTAGTTCAGCTAATTTCTCCTAAAATATCTTGCTTCTCAGTTCTGGATTCATTTCTAATTTATCAGTGTCTTTTCTCAAGTATAGGCTGTTTAACTCAGAGATTGAACCTATGGTAGGCCTACTGTATACTAAGAGGCCTAGGTCTAAGGTTGAGTTCAGGGTCACAGGCTGGCTCTTAACTTAAAAAACTTTACTAGCTAAGGCCTAGCCAAATAAATAAAATTAATAAATGCATGAAAGACACTTGGAAGACCTAAGCCTACATAGAATAAATGAATGAATGCATAAATATAATAATTGTTTTGTCCTCTTTTCGAGATAGCCTATAAATACAAACACTAAATAAACTGCGTCATAACTTCAAAGTATTTTTAACCATGCATCTAGGCGCAAAGAATAGAACTTTTTATACAAATAAAATGTTTAATTTCTACGCCTTTATACTAGGGGCACTCAATATATTTTGCCCACACCCTTTTTTCTTAGCTAAATAATAGGCCATGGGGCTGAAATGTCTTTTGGGCCGTAAGTTTGAACTTTCTGCGCTTCACATAACCGGATTTTTCCAATTTGAACCTCTCCACCATGTATAAAACCGCTTTTAAATGCCCTTGTATAAAACCGATGATTAACGCAGTTTCGAAAATGGCGTCTGAGTGATGTGCGTTGTAAACAGAGAGCTGTTATCGAATTCTTAACCGCAGAGAAGGAAACAGTTAGAAATATTCACAAATGTCTACAAAACGTTTACGAAGATGCTGTTGTTGATCGAAGCACAGTTCAACGCTGGTTTAAGCGTATAAGATCATCGGAGAAAGGGAGAGCCAGCCTCGATGATGAGCCACGCAGCGGTCGCCCGGCATTGGCTGTGACATCTCACACTGTGCAACGTGCTAACAACATCATTCGATCAAATCGGCGCGTCACACACAAGGAGCTATCACTGGAGCTAGGAATTAGTGAAGGAAGTGTGAATACGATAATTCAGCAACTGGGATACTCAAAAGTGTGTTCACAGTTTGTTCCTCGCCAACTGACTGAAGATCACAAAGCCCAAAGAAAAGAAATTGCTTCTGAGTCGTTGGTTCGATACGAGGCAGAAATGGATGACTTCCTTTCACAAATTGTGACAGGATGAGACTTGGGTACATCACTTTGAACCTGAAACAAAACGCCAATCCATGGAGTGGCATCACGCAGACTCCCTACGCAAATAAAAGTTCAAAATGGCTCCATCTGCAGGAAAGATTATGGCCACCATCTTCTGGGACATGAAAGGGGGATTCTAGTGGACATTATGAAAAAAGGAGAAACAATCGACTCAGAGGCATATATTGCTACCCTACAGAGACTCCAGAGACGTAGAAAGCGAGTTCGACCGGACAGAAAACTGGAAGACGTCCTTCTTTTGCACGATAACGCAAGACCACACAACAGTTTGCAAATAAGAGAGGCCATCACAAAAATGCGCTTGACTGTGTTACCCCACCGCCCATACAGCCCGGATCTGGCACCTTCAGACTTCCATTTGTTTGGGCCAATGAAGGATGCTATTCGTGGAAGAAAGTTTCAGAGTGGCGATGAGGTTGTTGAGGAAGTTAAGAGGTGGCTCCAGCGGAACCCAACGGACTTTTACCAGCAAGGAATAAAGGCCCTTGTTTTGAGGTAGAGGAAAGTCGTAGTAAATTTTGGATGGAGACTATTTGGAAAAATAAAAACTTGCAAAAAAGGTATGAACTACTTGTGTACAAAATTTCTGGAACTTACAAGGAAACTTGGAAAGAAAAAAAGGTGGGGCAAATTATATTGAGTGGCCTTCGTAGATTTGAAACATTTAAGCACAGTTTTCAAATATTTGAAATAGCTATTAAACACCTCAAATTCTATTATTCATTTCAGAAAGCTAAGTTCATAATGAAATGTCGAGTAAACGTTTCATATATACAGTATATAACCGAACGTCTAGTACCACTTAGAGTGCAGTCCCAGGGCTTGACACATGGAATGGAAAGGTTCTGAAGAAATGCAAAGAAAGCATAGCAAAGACATTACTCGAAACCCATCGGCTTCATCTTTTATTATCTAAAAATAAACATTCTTCAAATTGACCAGGAGGTAAAAAGATCCTTACCAAAAACAAGATTAGTAGTATTCAGGTCACACTGTATAAAAAGTTTTGAAAAAAAAGGCAGATATAAATTTGCATACTACTTAAAGAAACTGAGTTATGTAATCCAAACCAACACGAATTTAGTTGGGGGAAGGTCTTGTTTATTGGAGCTATTTGATCACAAAGAATTTTAGAAGTTTGTTCCCCACAAAAACTATAGATATAATATACGCAGAATTTGCTAAGCCTTTGACGAGTATGACCATGGAATAAACGCCCATAAATTTAGGAAATTGGTGATACTGGACTTTTGGGTCGCCGGATTTTTAATTTTTTGAGTCAAAGATTACATGATGATGTTATATCTAGACGTTGACCATTTATTAGCTTTGTACCACAAGCAACAGTATTAACGACTCTACTGTTTCAGATCATTATGATTACGAATATAGACGAAAAAATGTCAGACATTATCGTGTCGTTACTCCTGAAAGACGCAAAAGTTTCAACGATTACAAAAATGACGTCAGCAGAGTATTCCAAAAAGACTGGAGAAAACTAATAAATTCACTGATGATAACCTTTAGCTCCTTAGACATAATAACATAATAATAAATAAATAAAAATAAATTATAAGTAAATAAATAAACGCACGTTACATAATCTTCAGTGACATAGTTAAAAATGGGTATCATACCCCTTAGAATTTATTAACACATCACATTGCGAAGGAGCGATGTTGATAATTTTCAAATTCTCTCGTTTGCCTCCAGTATCGAAGAGCATATGATTTAAAGAGACATTTCACGCGAAGAGGAAATACGTGTTGAAACGTGAGTTACGTCATAAAGATAATCGAATGTGATTGGTTCAGACAAGCGGGCGTGTCACAATAACTTATGTTGAGTGGTTTACTTCTTTATAAGGGTGAAAATCCTATATAACCACTCGTTATACAACTTTTTCAACTGGATATTAATTTTTTAAATTTTTATATATTAATTTATTATTATTACATGTAGTTCTTAAAATATAAATTTTTTTTAAATCACCCGCTCTTGAACCTCTTACTACATAATAGTATTTTATATATATATAATAATTATTGGGTTTGTTTAACCTCCTTCGCAATATCTAAGGTCATGTGACGGAGGGGACCTACAGTTTTACGTGGGATCCGAACCACGGGCCGCTACCTAATCTGAGCGCGGAGGACGGTCTCCCATCCAACTACTACCCAGACCCAATGTCGCTTAACTTCGCTGATCAACGGGAAGCGCTGTTACGACATTAGCTACGACATAGCCCGGTGTATATATATATATATATATATAGGGTCTGTTAATAATATAATAACATTCATTCATATTCAGTATGAATGTATTTTTACTCAAAACCTATACTATATAGCATAAAGTTACAGTAATAGTAGTACCATGTATAAACATATGAAAAAATTATATTATTTAATTTTTGGGTATTGCAAATAATTAGGAGAAAATATAAATGAAGCCATTTTGCCATTATCATTTATTAAGAATTTACATTCCTAATAATATTTCATTTCGATGTAAATATTTATATTATGTGACAGTTCATTATGATAATTCCAAACTTATATTTTCGAATCTCGTACTTACGTTTTAAGACAATATGAAATTGATATTTTTTAACATTTTTAATTAATTTAAACTTTTCTCTAATTTACTAAATTTTAAAAATACTTAAACGAGAGTTAATAAATTGCCATTCGTTTTAACTGTTCGTGATTGAAAAGTTACTATTTTGCATTTTTTTACGTAGGAACAAATAAAACAAAGCATATAAATCTAATCATAAATGCTAATTAAATAAATACACTAGGAAATAAATTCCCATTTTCTTTTATGTGTAAGTAAGCGGCGAAAGAAAACGGGAAATTTGATTACGTCATAACCGTGGACAGAAAAGTTGTGGATAGCAATCGATGGCAGTTGAAAACCTTCAGTGTTTTGTAGACAGCAGTGAAGGAAGGGAGTACTCAGCCAATGTGGTAACTCCTCTTCCACCACTACTTATTACAAATCTTCAAGTGATCCTTAAGTAGCTATGTCTTGTAGATGAAGTGTTGGCAATAGTTTTAATGTTAATTAAAGCAATATTATAACCATGAATAACAAGTTTTGTATTAATGGCTGCTGTCAGTACTGCTTGCTTGGATTTGCGGGCTGACCCTTCTCTCTGAAACCTATCTTCGAAATATGTCTCTGCTTAGTATAACAGGTAAGACATTTTCAAATTGCTAAAATAACAAGTAACGTAAAATGTACCAACACACTTCAGTTCCTAAAATACTAAAAAAAAAATGAACGTTTTATTTCGCTCGAACGTTATTGTATTAACGAGGTAGGCCTAAGTCTAATCTGTAATCAACGATCGTAAATATTTTATCATTTCAGTTTAGGGTATTAAGTTTGGCTATTTGTATTCCTTTAATGGCTTCTATAAGAAGCAATTTAAAGTTAATGGCTTTTGCATATTGTCTCTCGATACACTATTTAGTAATTGTTTTTGTGGATAGTAAGGTTTGTTTACCGTATATATATATAATTATATATATATATATATAAATTATATATATATAATATAAAATTATATATATATATATAAATAATAAATAAATAAATAAATAAATAAATAATAATATGCTTTTTGCCGACACTTCGGCCAAGCCTTACCCTACACATTGATTTTTTTTTCACAAAATTTCCTTACATGTTTATAAACAATGCCTAAATTTAATGTAAATGATGAACATCAAAGTATATTTGTTTAATGAGTTACGTAATTTTCAAAATTATCCGAAATCACTTTGGAAAGGTACTAAAATTTAATAAAACCAAAATAGGAATATTTTAAATCGTTCGTAATTTGAGTGAAGCGATAGTTTTTACAGAAAAACACAACATGCAACGTGATGTAAATTTTTAAAATAGAAAATAGGCCCAGTAAGCTAAGGCCTGTAAGGAAAGTAATAGGCTAAAATTGACGAATGTTTTATAATTTTGCTATGTAATATTTTATAAAACTCACTGCTGTGGATTGTCGAATTCTGCTTTGAAAAAAGCGCAATTGTGCATGAAGTTTTGAACTATTTATGCTATACCGAAGGCGTAGCATCATTTCCAGTAAAGTGTAACGATTATTTCCTATTCCCGTTCGCAGTCAGAAAGGGGGGAATGTTCTAGTGGATTCCAAATATGAAAAGGGTTTCCTGATTGGGGGTTTGGGTAAGAAGAGAGTTGTGACACAGTTGCGTACCGAAGGGTCATTTTCTATGAAAAATGTCAACTTAAAGTGGGAAATCATACATTGGCAATACGAATGAAGCGATCTCATAATTTCTTGCTTTGACAAATCCGAAAGCGGGAATCTTTATTCTTGGATGAAGAATGAAATGAGAATCTTTCCGAGTGGAAAGAGGCTAAGAGTAATAGTACGGTGAATTTTTACTTTAATTTAGAAAGTTTAAAAACTAATACACTATTTTCACAATTAAGTTGCTCTCTTTGTACTGCAGTTAAGTTTCCCTTGAAAAGTAAAATATAGTAGAAACACACACACACACACATATATATATATATATATATATATATATATATACACTGACATCGAGACGTACGGAACTAAAACAAGCAGTAAAATTATAATGCCCTTTACTCCATTTCGCCGCTCTTTAAGGGTGACGGTAAGTTGCTAGACTCTTCTCGCAAGAGGCTGTATGTTTCTTAGCGAACTTGAGGTAAGTGTAACCAAACATTTCATTTAAACCACTTACCCTCGCGAGCGACCCAGATGTCAGGTTTAATCATGCCGCGTTTAAACTGAAGTAATCCTGTGCCAACGTCTGATTTGATATACGACCTTTATCTTAATCCGATTAATTGTCTTACATTTTACAGTTATTACATTACAACTTATTTACATACAGAAAACTGTGATATTAAAATGTAAAATAGGTCATCTAATGTACTGTAAATAAATGCTGAAGTTAATCGTCAAACTTTTCATTGGCTGAAAACGACTCAATAAGTACCATTATGAAAGTCTTTTATTCGCCTTTAAATACAGTAAAAAGTATTTTTAAAACTTAATTCGTATTAACACGGGTACAAATAAGTTTTCGAAGCTCTTAAATTTTATTTTACGACCCTTCTGTATGAAATATCGTTGACATTACCACCTTCCCACCTCTATCTTGGTTCTGCGAGAATCTGCTGAAAAAAGTGCGATAATATTTTTTTTTTTTTTTTTTAAAGCTAGCTACGTTAAATAAATTTTGTTACCCCATTCTTTAGGGAATAGAGCTTATAATAGTAGGATAGCGAAAGTAATTTGTAAGATGCCCGTCCTTTCTAATTATTTAATGATATGCCGTAAAGGAAAATTACATTTTACTTAATATTCTACCGTATCTTAAAATAATGCAAAATAACTCTCGCATTATAATGGCCATTTATAGGCCAAGCAATATGATGTTTATTTATTTATATTTCATTTTTATCATAATTTTTACGCGTCCGCTTCTGTTTTACATTATTTACTTAGGGATGAAACATGTGGGGTGAAATAATATGCAAACAGCAAGGATGAATCCTTGTATTGATTTCAGGATGACGTGGCAAGAAGGATTAAATGAAGCAAGAGCGTGGGAAAAAAAAAATTAAATTTTCAACCAAAACTTCTGTATGGAATTTAGGTGTTGAGAATTTTGTCTGAATAGATGGAAAATTGGGGCGGATTACCCGGACTGAAAAGAAGCTACGCATTCGTATCGAAAATTATTTTTTCAGTCCAACCAAAACAATTCAGGTTTGAGGTCACGGAACTTTGCGCCCAAACTCTGGGCTTCCTTAGCAAAGGAGAAAACGCACTTTTGACTATCTGTCCAACCCCAACGAAGGGAATACGCTCCCTCGCATCCTAAGTGGGTTATACGCTGTGGCCACGTGGCTACGTCGCTTCCCGTTAAATCAATGGGGTTAAGGGACGTTGAGTTTGTTTAGTAGTTCGATGGGTGACCTTCCTCCGCTTTCAGATGGTGTAACGACCTGTAAGTAGTTCAGATTCCACGTAAAGCTTTAAATTCCCTCCGTCATGTGACATTTGCCGCCGTTACGAAGAAAATTAAACAAACGCAAACATTATTATTCATTATTGTCCGCCAAGATCTAGGTACCTCCACGATTTTGAGATGAAAGATTTTTTTGTTTTATTGATCTGATACGAGAAACCTACTTGTTGGCCTACCATAAAGGGGTCATTCAAAAATCACACGGTCCTTTTTTGGGTGGTTTTCAAACCCGTCCCCTCCCCCTTGTGGTAATTTGTGGCCAATGACTTAAAACCACGTGGTCTTCTGATGTCACCCCCACCCCTTCTTAATCTTATGTAAAATGTACTTCCTTGCGGACAAGATGAAACCTACATACGCATGCGCAGTCATTTACATTTGAAATAAATATGCATACGTTTATCACCCCGCATGGGCGTTTTACCCCAGTCAATCATATATATATTTTAAACAAAATTATAAACAGAATATTTTAATGCATAGTATTGGCCACGTGTTTAAACGTCACGACCCCCCATCCCCCATGTGGCCCTTGGTGGTCAAATAAGGAACCCCCCTACCCCCCTTTAAGACCATGTGATTTTTGAATGGCCCCAAAGGAATACTTTCAGACGCAAAACTCATCATAAAGAACGTATGAATTTTTTTAAACCAATTTAAGTCTTCGAACGAGGAGTTAATGATCCGTGAGGAAGGCCAGAAACTGGCGCATCACTAAGACCAACTAATACGGCCCCATTGCGCTAACTCCAGGATTATTATTACTAGATCGGGGGTCGAACACCCGATTTCAATGTTTTTACTCTGCTTACAGGATCAAGAAGTTGAGAACTGTATAAAATAAACAATTAATATGTTGAAATTAATTTCGTATCGATAAGATGATGCTGAAGTGTAATTTTTTGAGAGTTAGTTTTTTTCCAAAGAGAAGTGTTTTTTTCCCTAATTATCCATTTAAATACAGCTTCACTATTTTGTGGCTTTGGAGATTGAACAGTTTTCTGAAAGAATGAAGATGGGCTAGCCTAGGCATCGGATGTAGATATGAAAATAGAAACGAAGCTACCATAAATACCAAGATAGGAACCCGTAGATCTAGGCCAACATTATTAGGGTATAAACCTTATCTTTAACTCCAATACACGTATGGAAGATACGCAGACCAGGATAATTCAACTTAACCCGTTAAGCGTCACTTTTTTTCACTTTTATACGCACCGATAGACGATATAACGTCGATAACGCTTAATAAGAGGTTAACGTTCACCTCGAGACAAGGATTAAAAAATTTGCGTTCTAATTTCAGGAGATATTGGTTTTCTTTATCACTCTAAGTTTCATTCAGGGGGGTAGTTTTACACCCGCATTTTGTCGTTGTAAGAATTCTGAGAATTGCGAGAAATTTACAATTGGATCGTGTTGCATACGGTAGCAATTTGACGTCCAAGTGACACGCCGTAATTCTTGGAAAATTAAAATTTGTTACTTATTTTTAAGCTTTCTTTTTTAAACTTTGAGTTGCCTCACTTTCATTCATCAGACGCGTGGGAGAAATTAATAGGAGTAATGTGGCATGTTTTCAGTGAACAGTCTTATATTTATGCGGGTACCGTTGGGTGAGGCAGCCACACCAGCTTCGGCCGTCGTCTGTATATTTATAACGCTTTAAATGTCAATTTTTTGGACGTCCATAATCGAAGATGTTAACGATAAGATAGACTCGATTCGTGGCGCGATGTTGAGTCGTTTTACGATTGAACCATCCCTGATAAAAAATAAAAATAAATAAATTGAGAGGTTATCAAATGCCGTAGGATTTTTATTATAAGGTATTATTGTATCGCGTGTTCGTTTACAGTTAATTCATAGCTGTTCGTAGTTTTTATTTTAAGCCATTTATTTGACCAATTCTCATTTTTTTTCCTTTACGCAGAAGATGCGTCCCTTAAATGTAGGTTAAAGTTTACTTCATTTAATCGTGTTAATTTGAATGATATAGTTTATCTGTCCTTATTTTTTCAGTTCGAGAGGTTACTCAGATTTACGTAGTTCTTTGATTTAATTTCAGTTTTGGATTAAAATGAAGTTCCCCTTTGGCAAGGAGGTAGAAAGGTTAGGGCAAAGAATGACTTGCTCTTGAAGTACCAAGTTGCTCGTATTATTTATTGACTACCATATCAGGCCTTCAGGAATAGTGTTAAAGTTGTTAATAACAGCTCAGAAACTACAACAAATAAAAAATAGACACATACACACACGTGTGTGTGTGTGTGTGTATATATATACACTACGAGGAAGCGAGTTACACTCGTGAGAAAAAGGCCTCTGCCTTTTCCTCACGAGTGTAACTCGCTTCCATATTAGTCACTGCGTGTTATTCTACCTGCAACAAAAAAAGAGGTCCCAAAATAAGCCATCAATTTGGATACTTGTTTTAGTTCTAATGTATTCCTTTCGTAAATTTAATTTAAAATAAATTTTCCTATGAGACCGGACTTATGGGACACCCCGATATATATATAATATATATATATATATATATATATATATATATGTTGGTGTCGAAGCTTTAATTAGACGTGCCAGGCTAATTATTATCTATTTTTATTGTGTTCCGATTTTAAAGCGATTGAACCTTGAAAGGCCATTGAGGAAATGGGAAATATTTTAAATTAGTTCTCTTTTTTTTATGTTTTGCTCCAATGACTGAAAAATAGATAGCGAAGAACGGATAAGTGAAGAAAGAGGTCGTTATGGAGGAAGATTTATTTGGTTCTATTTCTAATGAAGGTGTAGAGTTGCGATCTCGCGATACCCAGTCACTCGTCGCGTTCGCGCGTACACTCACGAGCGCGGGTCGCGTAAAAATTATTAACTCTGAATAGATTTGAAAGTTAATTTGAGCACGTATGAAGGAAAACCGACCTTTCAACGATACTTCGCGTAAGCATTGGTTGTCGGAAATGAGTCACGGCTTTTTTTTCCGGCCTTGAGAGAAAATAGAATGGGAACATTCAATTAAAATCTGCATAGTTTTACGCAAGTGTTTGAAAATCATGAGATTCCGGTGAGCGTCCGCGAGATTGGTTGAAAGAAAATGGGTTGCATAAAATTATTATTAATATTCATTTATTCGCTTATTTAGTTTGAATTATGCATTTAGATTGAAAAATTATTTCGTAAGATGACCTCGAACGAAAGAGGCACATCAAAATACTTATATAGGCCATATATATATATAATTCGTTCTTGACGCCAGTAGCCTAATTACTCTCACCCATTTAAAATGATAGAAAGTGGATCCTTTATATGCATCGTATTACACCGGAACCGAAATTTTTGTCATCACTACTGAGAACTCTCTATTCTACAAGTTCCGTCGTAAGATCGGGAATTTTCCCTTTTAGGAGAGGAAAAGCTTTCGCTCTTCGCAGTGAGGGAATTATTTAAGTTACTCTTCATAGAAAATTTATGTCGAAATATCAGCAAATTTCTTAGTTATATTTAGTAGTAATAATAACTACAGGATCACCTGAAGATCAGGGCCCCAGCCTTCTTTAGTTAGCCTTATAAGGCTAACTAACGAAAATATCACGACCTAGCCTAACCAATCGTTAGGTCAACTGTACGACCTTGACGATTGGTTAGGTCGTGATATTTTCGGTAGCCTTATAAAGCTAACTAAAGAAGGCTGGGGGCCCTGATCTTCACGTGACCCAAACTTTCTGTATAAAAATTAACTTTGTAATATTAGATAATCATATATAGACCGTAATGAAGCTGTTTTAAGTTAATTTATAAGTAGCAAATGTGTGCGAACCTCTCCGTTTCAAATAAAATGAAGTGACATAAACGAGGCTAATGCGCATGCGCAGACAGAGGAGATTTTAAAAAAATTAGCTTTATTCACAACAAAAACTACACAGTTTCTTCTTTTACAGAAAGAAAAAATGAAGACTAGATAACTAATGGGTTTTACATTGTTAAAGGTGAAGTAACGAAGGCATATTTAAAAACTGGCCGCTTCCAAAGTAGCTTCTTCCTCCCTATACACTGTGGGAGCCTAGAATTTGCGATCCTCTGATTGAATTTCCACCATTCATGCTAACACTGATAAACTCGAAGTGGTTGAACAAATTATTTTTAATCATTGTGCAATAGCCTCTATTCTGTCACAATGATGGAAATTGAGGTTTCAGTGTGTATATCGCGATTAATTGATCAGGTCATTTATCTTAATTTTTTTCGATTAATTGGCCGACCAAACGAAATCTTTCTTGTGGCTGCAAAGCAAGAGTTGCACGATCTCGTATGTTCAGCACCTATGTGGTTATGTGACTCAAGTCGCCTCGTGGATATGTCGCAACATTGTTTCCCGTAAAATCAACGAAGTTAATGACGTTCGGCGGTCTGGCGATCCTGAATATGCGCAATTACAGGGCGTCTTATGCAATGAAGTCTTAGGAAAACCACGTACTCAAACCTTTCAAGATCTCAAGAGTCAACTCCTGGAAGGCAAGACAACAAGGAGAAACTCTCTGCACTACTATGTGCTAATGTAGATAGTAGCCACCGCCTTGGACCTGTGATTGTGAGAGTCAAAAACTCAAGGATCTTACGCACAGCTCACTGTAATTTACAAGGCATCAAAAAAGCCTGATTTGCTCGGGAAATATCTCCTGACTGGTTCCACGGGCATTTCGTTCCTGAAGTGAGGAAGTTTCAGGAAGAAACCTTACATGTGCATTGTGCAACCAAAGGACGTAAATGCACTCCTCCTATTAGACCAGGGTTTCCCAAAGTGGTCAATATCGACCCCCTGGGGTCGATAGGATTGTGCGGGGGGGGGGGGTCGATAAAGATCTATGGGCCGATAGGGGGTCGATAAAGTTCTAGGGGTCTAGGCTTAAGTTCTAGGCTTAACATCGATGAGCGCAGTGACTTAAGGCTCAAACTCTCAAACCTACAGCCTAATGTTCATGCCCTTGTTAATGCCCATCCATCTCATTAGAGAAGATTTAATTGTAAAGCCATTTATCACTTAATAATTTTCACTTAATTACTAATAACGGTGATTGTATAACTATAATGATTAATAAATATTGATTATATTTTGAGGTTTCTTGACTTCATTTCATGTAAAATTATTTTAAATATTGAGAATTTGGGTTAGGGGTTGATAATAACTTTATAAGCTCATCAAGGAGTCGACAAGCTCAGAAGTTTGGGAACCCCTGTATTAGACAATCCCCCTGCACTCCCTGCAGAAGAGGGCTACGTCGTGGCCAATATCTTAACATTGCTTTTCGCCGATCAGCGAAGTTAGGCATCATTCGGTCTGGATATGGTTGGATGGGAGACCGTCCTCTGTGTCCAAATTATGTAGCGACCCTTGGTTCGGACTCCACTTAAGGTTGTAGGTTCTTTCCGTCATATGATCTTAAATGTTGCGAAGGAGTTAAAAACCTTATCAAACAAAAATCCTGCAGAAGATTCCCTTTGAGCAGTGCTGGGAAGATTAAGTGTATTTTCCTTCCACTCAACACAACATCCCTTATTCAGCCCATAGATCAGGGGATCGTTCTAGCCTGCAAGAGGATTTACAGGAGAAAGATGCTGGATGAAGTCATGGTGGTGTTGGAGGACAGTAGTGACGAGGAAGAGGACACTGTAGGTCAAAGAACACTTGCCAACATCAAGGCTTATTATCTAAAACGTCATCTTCAACTGGGCCCAAAATTGGAGGCAGGCGAAGAAGGAAACCCTTAAAAATGGCTGTGAAACGGCTAATTATGTCCCCGACCAAAACATTTGGAATGCCCGTACTGCATTGCACTTGTCCGTTCGTCACACTTTCGTAACCGGGTTATAACTTTTGAACCTATACATCATCGCTTGACGTAGTGTCATGAGCAAGAATTAGGTTCCTGCATAAATCAAAGGTCAAATGGAGGCCATGCCATAACATTTGAACCGCTCTGCATTAACTGATGAAACTTCACACCCATATGGATTATCACAAGATGTGTTGTTTTAGCAAGATTTCGGTCCCTGCATCAAAGGTTAAGGTCAAAGATCAAATGGAGGTCAACGCTCTAACTTTTGAATCACAGAACATAAATTTATGAAACTTCACACACACACGGATGTGTCGCGAGCAAGACTCAGGTTCTTGCACCAAAAGTCAAGGTCACAAATAGAGGAGGAGACAGTGATGTTGTCATAGGTCTTGCGTTTAACAGAGTTTGAATCCAGCGAGGGTGTACTGTATTGTGCACAATACTAAAATAATAATAGAACTGTGCTGCTGAACCGTTTAACTAACCGATACCCCAAAACATTAGTAGTCAGTCATACTAACAGAATAATGTTTACAATACCTAAAATAGGAAAACCTCATAGTAACTTAAATTACAAATGTTAGGGATTGTATATGGTGTCCTGAAAGTTATGCGCCTAAATTAAAAAATTCATAACTTCTCTAATATTAGATCAATACAAACTGGCGTCCCTATAGGCTTTATTTAAAAAATTTGCCTTTATCAAGGCAAACTCGCAATTATAGAATCTGGGAAAAGCCTGCAGGAAACATGACATCATGTTTGCTACCACAAAATACAAACTTTTCAAACGTTGCACATTTCTCGATTCTCGAAGAGTGTAGTGTAGCAACCTTGAGACACGTAAAACTTGCCAAGACCACTGATCTATCCTTTCACGTACACACTACTTTCTCTAGTTACTAAGTAGCTCTATACTGTAGAGTGTAGAGGAAAAGAGAGTACACGTATGAACGTGAACTCGTCCACCTATGCATTCGAGAGGGTAGTGGATTCTTTCAGCATATATTATTTCCCAAAAAGGTCAGGACTGTTTAGAATTCAGTGGTTCCCAACCATTTTGAAGCGATGGCCCACTAGAGCTGATTCGAATAACTCGTGGCCTATATCCCATGTTGCTAAACTGGTATCATGTTTACATAAGGTTTAATAAGCAAATTTTTTTTAGCAACATTTATTAACATGACATCAATGCTAAAACACAAGCAAGTGGGCCATGGCTCACAAGTTGGGAACCAGTGGTTTAGATAAACTGTAACTTTTAAACTGTCTTAAAATAATTTGAGGCACGCGAATTGCAAACCCTTTCGTTTCCTGCCTGCGTTTCCCAGATTCTTCATCGCAATCATGGCATGATTTACTAAAACGAGATTATGGTGAATATCGTGCATACCACTCGAAAGAAGAAAGTTCAAGCTTTAAAATAAGTCGTAGTAGATTGCAATAGGCTTAATGGCTATACATACAGTATATATAATTTTTTTTTAATCGTGTATTTTGAGACCAATTCTAATATATTTTATGCAAGACGAACAAAAGAATGTATCCTTTTTGACCCTTGTAATATATCTTTTTTTTTTTTTTATTTATTTTTTTTATTATTTGCATTTAATTTATTGACAGCGAAGTTTTGGATTTACTCTACTCGCAAACTCTGATGATAATGATAATCTTTCATTGTATTTAATTTCTCGGTATTGCTCGGAATGTGTAATTGAGTGAACTAGACAACATAAGGTTTATCCCAATTACTACATTTAATTAACTCGAACGACGTTGACAACGCAATAACAGTGGTCTCGTCCCCTATACACCATCTTTCCATTTCACAGAATTGAATATGGAGTTGGGACGGTTATTATCTGGGTTAAAAATTGCTCCACAGTTGGAACGTAGTTGAAATCCCTTTCTGGTATGGACGTAGCATTAGTTATTTTATGACTAATTAATATGTATCTACACCGTATAATGGTGGTAAGAAGTACTCTACGTATTGAAGCATCGAGTTTTGTGTGTGTGTGTGTGCGTGCGCGCGCGCTTCATTTCATAGCATTTAGTTCTCTAAAAGAAAACAGTAAGATTGATTTCTTCTTCCGCGTATATAGTGGTGCATTTTTACGACTGCATTTATTGATCACTTTTTTTATTTGGTGAATGAAGCAGTTTAATTCTCTTTTACCGTAAATCTGAGGTCACGAGTTCGAATACACACTCGTGTAGTAGTAGTAATCGGCTTAGCACTCATTCAAACTTTAAGAACATCCGGTCAACGGAACTTAAGTTTTACTTATTTGTTTATTATAATTTGAAAAATTGATCCTTTACGGGCGTTTGATGATGAACTTCCTGTTTCAAAGCCTTTCCTATCACGCTGTTCGTATATCGATGTTTAGTCTACATTGTCATAGAGTACATTTCGTTCTCTTTCAAGTTACGTTCCTTTGCACCTTTCGTAATAACTTATTAATTGAATTTTTATAAATAATAATAATGGTTAATAATAGTTTGGGTTGTTTAACCTCCTTCGTAACGGCCAAAAAAAGGGCGTGTGATGGAAGGGACCTATACACACTTACTTGGGAGCCGAACCTTATACGGGTCGTTATATCGTCTGAACGCGGACGACAGTCTTCCATCCAACTACTGAACAGACTCAACGCCACTTAACCTCACTGAACCAACGGGAAACGGTGTTGCCACGTCACCACGATGTCAAAAAGGAGAAATTAACTCGAGAAATTATTCTTAATTAGATCTGAATTAGGTATTTCGTAGCAATATATATAACTTTTGACGAACATTCTCGTGAGTACGAATGGAAGCATTCGCATACGTGCCTATGTATGGGATGATTTCATTACCCATTTTATGTATGGGATATATGACGACCTAAACAGTGACGACATTTAGTTCCACCTTCTAATGATACAGGTCATCCTTAGTTCCTTAAAGGTTTCTCTCTTTTACTCTACTTTTTGTTTGGAAGAACTACTCAATTACTGAATACTGAAAACTTTCAAATTTAATGTTATAGTTTTTATATCTATGTCCCAGACCAAATAAATTTGGAGGGGCTATACTACATTACAGTTGTCTGCAGTGTGTGTAGTGCTAAATAATGAAGTGAGGGAACGCATTTTGAAAGTGTTACTCAGATGCGGGGGGGACAATGGCGAGCGCGGCGAGCCCATACAGCTGGGGGTCCGGGGGCACTGTAAGCCCCCCGGGAAATCTTTTGAAATCTGACCAATTTCAGGGATATTTTGAGGTCATATGCACTGGATATTAGGATATATTCCAAGGTTGAAGATGCAGTATTTCCAGTGTCATTAGTTATACGACATCCAGTACGATCAATAAAAATAGCTAACAACTGGAATGATTAACTAAAAAAAAGTTAACTGGTACGCCGTGGTGACTGTTTCACCAGATCTTTATAGGCTAGCATTGCCTCAGTCGAAGCTAAAAGAAATGAAGCAGTTAATGATTCTTTCTCATATTTCTTCTAGGGGTGGGAATTAAAATTTCATGACGTTAGAGATTTGTAAGCGGATTTATTTGAAATAGTGAGGGAACGCCGTTCCGTCTACCAAAAAAAGTAAGGGAACGCCGTTCCCACGCGTTCCCACAGCACTACACCACTGGTTCTGTCTGTCTGTTCGTCACACTTTCGTGTCCGGGCTATAATATAAATGAGTGAAACTTCACCCACACGTATGGATGGTCACGAGACGATGCGTAATGAACAAGAATAGGGTCCCTGCATCAAAGTTCTAAGTCACCAATAGAAGTCAGTTTTAAATCAAATGGAGGTCCACACCATAACTTTTAAACTCCTCGGCATAAGATGGTGAAACTTTATGCATATATGGATCATTATAAGACCATGAGTTTTGAGCGAGTCTCGGAGTCCCTGCATTAACGTTCAAGGTCACAAATAGAGGCCAAAGATCAAATGGAGGTTCGTGCCATAACTTTCAGAGCCATTCAACGTACAGTAAGTTGCTGAAATGCCATACATACGGATCACCACAAGATGATGATGATGATGTCACGAGCAAGAATCGGGTACTTACACCAAAGATCAAGGTCACAAATATGGGAGGGAATATTGATGTCGTTCCGACAATAATCCGACATACAGTAGTTCTTTTAACTTTTAATTTGGAGTTTTTAACGATTATATTATATATAAGTATAGTTATTTTCAAACACTGATAACAACAACAACAGCAGCTATTTACGAAAAGAACGCAGTTAAAAAAAAAAAACTTTTAAACTATTTATTGCGAAAATATAGAAACTAAAAAAATGTTCTTACTGGAAAATATAGAACAAAGTCAAAAGATTTGTAACTCGCTTTTAATCGGATTTTCGATCGATTTAAAGTTTCCAAGAATATAACCGCATGTATACGTACATTCAATTCCAAAAGTCGTGGTACGCTTGATACGACTTTTGTGACCGATAGTACGTGTGTGGATTTGACATATAATTTAAGATTAACGTTTTTACAGTCGATGTTTAAAATCCTTTCGTAATTAACGAGGGTTTTTTACTTAATTTTTCCAAAGTGACAAAACATTCCAAACCCCGTTTGCCAACTAATTAAAACTTACTTTTCAAAGTTTTCTTTAATCCTTTACCGTAGCCCCCCATTTTTTTTAATCAACCCACATACACAAAAAAAAAAGTCGACACGTCATATTTTAATGTATTATATCGTAAAGTAACCACTCGTATCGAGTTGTGTGTGTGTGTATATATATATATATATAATATATATATATATAGCTAGCTAGCTAAGAGTTACGCTTGTTCCTATGAGGTGCTATTTTTTGTAGCACTTTCCTTCATCATGCAAAATAGCTACTGCTTTGTTGTAGGAGATGTTGTTTTGGGGCTCAATTTAGGTTACGTTAAGTTAACTTCACCTAACCTAAAATAAAACAAAACAAAAAAAAAAAAAATTGTGTAAAAATCCTGAGGTAGCATGAAGTAGTGGTAATTTGATTGTTTTTTAATTAAAATCGTAACGCGAGGAAATTTGAAAGAATGATCGTTGTATATGATAAAAGAGCGCATTCTCTAAACTTTTTAATGGAACCCCTCCCTACCATAATGCGAGCATAAGTGATTAAATATTTCAAAAAACAAAAGATGTAACTTCAACGACCACCGACGAAAATGTAGGAGGAATTTGCACTCTTTTATGAATATACTGTGTATATATATTACGATGTTGAATGTCCAACTTTTTTTTTTATATAACTTCGAAGACGTAAAAAACTGTTAGTTCTTTCTGCGCACTGGATAATTACGTCTTGAAATGATTCCCGTTCAGCGGTGCATTTTTCACACACACACACACACACACACACACGGGATCTTTTAAACTATTTACCCCCCCAGCTTCAGAGAGGGGGGGGGGACATAGTTTAAAAGGTCACTATTAGGGGGGGAGATAATTTAACGGGTTTTACTTAGGGTATCTTATTTCATAATAGAATTTTTAAGATATGTATATAAGATACATATCTTGAAAATTCTATTATATTCTATCATATTTCCGGTTTATAGAGAACCATTATTTGCATAGGATAAAATTTGAATGCCCGGTTAGGTCAACTGTACGCCCTTGACGATTGGTTAGGTTTAGTCGTCAAGGGCGTACAGTTGACCTAACCGGGCATTCAAATTTTATCCTATGCAAATAATGGTTCTCTATTTATTATATGTTTGCAATAAATAATAAATTTCTTGTTATCGTTTTCTTATTTTGGTTAACTTGCAGAGTTTTAACTTCGGGGAGAGATATAGTTGAAAAGATCAACATTGGGTTGGTGATTGTTGAAAAGAGTATGTTGGGGGGGAAATAGTTTAAAAGATCCCTCTCTCGTTAGCTACACTACAGACCTGTAAGTGAATTTTCAGGGTCAGTGTATTTTCGTCAACCTTTTTTCGTACCCTCCAGAGAGCGGGAGTGAGCGGAGGGTGGGGAGCGAGCTTTTATGCTTCTCTATCCACCTTTCTACTACTGCTACAATGAATTAAAAATGCACTAGTTTAATAACAGGAACCTCCCCTAGTGGACCGAGAAGTCTCTCTCTCATGAGGTGGCGAGTGAAAATGTCACGCCCTCAATGTTGTATTTATAGGTTCTCTCTCAAAGTTGGTTGGTTGGTTGGTTGGTCTGTTTCACGTTGTTCGTCCAACTGTTTGCGGAAGACGAGCAGCGTATGACACCCAGTCTATTTGACGTAATGTCCGTTTAGGACGAATTGGTTGGTTGATTCTTCGAACGGTTGCTCTATCGCTCTTCCGTCACGAAGGGTCATTGAGACGGTACATCACCGGTTTCGTTTCCCCCTCCTTCCCTCGCTCTTCCTTCCCTCGAGTAAGAGGGTTTAGTGTGAGAGTGTGGCCGCTCTCACCAAATTCAGAAATTGACTTATCGCAGATATCGGAGAACGATGGATGAAATAGACGTATAAACAATTTACAATGAGTGGGCGCTGCCCCGGCGCCTTCTTCGGTAGTTAGGGGTGGGGGGTGAGGGGGCCGCTGGGCTCTCTTTGGGTGTACATAGAATCTCTTTTTAAAGATGTTCTTCCCTTCCCCCTTCTACATAGAGCCTAGCTTAGTCCCACCCGAATGCGAAGACCTCTGACATTTGGAAGTAAAGCTAAGATTCTCTCTCTCTCTCTCTCTCTCTCTCTCTTTTTTGTGCGGGGTTAAAGGCAGTTTTAGAAGAGGTTCAGATGAGAAGAAAACGCCGTTAAAAATGCCGCTTCATTCAAGCGCATCGGGAAGACATTAATTAACTAACGATATGGATTGAGGGGACTATACATCACATGGCAGTCTACAGTGCGTTCCCGCCTTCCATTTTCATAGCTTAGAAGGGATGCTGCTCTCCTCTCCATCGAGTTAGGCCCAGATGCGTTAAAAGGGGCAAAATGGGGATTCTCTCTTCTCTCTCTCTATCTCTCTCTCTCTCTCGTAAATCTTTAATCTTTTGTAAGACTGACTGGTTTTTTGAGTTATTTATCAGGTAAAATCTCCTTTTCATTGATTTTTATGAATGTTAATAAAATAACACAAGTCTGCATTTCAAACCAAAGTACGAGATGTTTTATTTCTATCACGTGATCTTATACAATTTTACGATGCTTATTTCAAATTTCACAACCATTTTTATGTATTACGTCAGGGTTTTTCACAAAATAAGTCTCATATATTCATAGTATGTATTAAACAACTAAATTTCCAAGAGTACAAATTATAAGAAATACAAAGACAATACATTTCAAAGTAATTCATCTTTGACACTTAGTTGATACATAATAGATCAATCATGATTGATCAGTAGGAGAAAATCGTCGTTTTTTTGCTCGCTTCTTGCGCTGCATTTCTTCCCAGCCTTCCCGTTTCAGAGACCAGCAGTAGTCTGCCATCATGTTGACATCCCACCTTCCTTGGTATCTTTTTTTCATAGTCTTGATGTCCTGGTGGAACCTTTCTCCTTGTTCCTCACTCACACGACCCAAATTTTCAGGAAAATAGTCCAAATGTGAGTGAAGGAAGTGAACCTTTAGACTCGTGTTGCAGCCTAGCTTTTCAAATATATATATATATATATATAATGATGAAAAAACCACGAAGGAAAGGAAACAGAATGGTGCTCAAGCGCTTTCGTCTAATGATGTCATTAGACGAAAGCGCTTGAGCACCATTGTGTTTCCTTTTCTTCGTGGTTTTTTTCATCGTAAATATTTTTCACATTATTTTTGTGAAATAATTTTCATATATATATGGTATCTGCATATAAACATAATGAATAAATCATTCTATGTATATATTGTACACACACATATATTGCACAATTGGGTGTATGTCTATATTACCACCCATACAAAATGGGTGATAGGTATTTGCCAGAAAACTGTACATGATGATAAAAAATGGATGTGATTTTTGGATCCAGCACGCCTGAGTTGATAAAAAAACCCAGTTATGTACGTTGAAACATCAGATATGTTGCATACCACTGTAATTAATAAGGAGGTCATAATTTGTCTTAAATAGTGGAAATGCTTCTAATAAACCATAAATCACTTTCACATACTTGCCAACCCTACCGATTTGAAGACTCTTCTACTGCCTACTGATTTTACACGCTAATCATACCGCATTTCAATATATTTCAGAAAGTAGCGTCGCAACATGCATAATTTAATAATTATTAAATAAATGTGAGAAACATCATAATTTTTGAAGTATTAAATACATCCAGGACCAAGCAAGTTTTTTTTCACATTATCAATACGAACAGCATGCAGATATCAAACTTTTTATGCTCAGAATACACTTGAGTGCCTCAGTTAAGGCTACATTTTCAGAAATTTCCCGGGAGATGGGGCATGCTCCCGGACCCCTTGGCACTGATTACAAATCCTACCGCTTTTGCTTTTCAAAATTTTGGCAAGTATGCTTTTAACTTATCTATTGACTGCCGTTATTTTAATCCATGCGCAATAACGTACGTGTTGGCACTTACATGAAAACGAAGCAAACCTATGTGGAATGAGAATTACTATAGAAGCGTTCGGTTGCCGGGGCAACCTAATTAGGACTTTTTAATCTTTATTTTTAATGCTTTTATTTACATTTGTTCTCATTTTGCATGTTTGCTGATAGAGATAGATAGATAGTGATTCAGTTTTCTAATGTGACCTTTTTTTTTAAACCATGGACTGATCAAGATGAGACACGATTGAACCCGTTTCGCGCAAGGGTAAAATAAATGTTATCGAAGAACTTGTGTGGGAATCTCGTCCTAAATTTACTACCACTTAGTGTCATTCCCACTCGCATTCGCGGTAATGGCGCCAAGTGAGAAGCGATAATATTTTCTAACTCGACTTTACTTAACCTAACCTCGACCAAAGTGGGAAAGCTGTGAATGAAAATGGCTTAAAATCGGAATAGATCGATCTGAGAATTACCTCCTTGAAGATTCTCACTCATTGATCTCTCACTCTTAGTCGTGAAATGAAATGGGGATCACATTCAGGGGGATGATATCATCCGCTCGACAGATTGTATAGACACTAGAATAGCCAAACAACCTAACCTAACTAAACTTAATCTAAACTAAAAAATCTTGTTCATAAAGTATCCGTGTCAACGTGATGTCGATATGCCGATACCGACTGTGTTTACGGACGCAGTAAAAAACGTTTTCTGTAAAAATAAATCACTAACTCTTTCGTGAAAAAACAAAACTGAGTTTTATTAACTTGGAATCACACTATATTCGTTTACATCATTCGGGAAGGTATTTAATCGTTATCAAGAGTCGCGCATGCGCACGAATATTGGCGCCGATTGGTTGAATTATTGAAAATTAACGTTGCAATATTGTATTTCCCTATGCGATTTTCGACTCGAGAAATTAGATAGGACCACAGTGGAAACCTTCAACTCGAAACGGTTTTATTTAACACACACAACACACACACACACACACACACACACACACGTGTATGCATTTTCTGTACTGTATAAATAAGAATAACTAAAAACAAGGAGGAAAATATAGTTTGGACACCCCTATCAAATTCCTTAAAGAGCACCTAACACAACAATTCAGCTTACGTGCTCGTATACACAGATAACCAATTATATCTCAGTGATCATTATATATATATATATATATATATATATATAATAGGAACACCAGAGAAAAAATAAACATACTTCAAGGTTTAATAGTACCAACGTTTCAGAATGCACTTATTCCATCTTCAGGGCTAAAACAATAAAATGCCAAATCACATACAAAATACAAATTGCTTAATAACAATTTAAAGTAGTTAAAAATTATAAAAAGTAGCTAAGAAAATGTAAAACATTAAAACTAAAAGGTAAATAAATGTGAAGTTAAAAAGTTACAATTATAAAAAGTAGCTAGGAAAATATAAAAGCATTAAAACTGAAAGGTAAATAAATAAAATAAACTAGTACCTTAACCAAAACATAGCAGATCTACCGATGATTCGTCAGAATTTAGGTCTGGTTTTAGTTTATAAATAAACAAAGATTCCATAATTTTGAGCTTAAGGTCAGAGCTTCCGGCAGCAAGTACGGCAAAATTAGACTGTGAAATTGGGTGGTTATTGTTGTGCGAGTAATTACGTATGAGAGAATTAGGTGGTTTGCCAAGAGGTAAATTTGTACGGACCGATTTACCGAGATGTTCGTAAATACGAGATTTTAAATGTCTTTTAGTTTTACCTATATATGACCCCATACAGTGGTCACACTTGTATTGGTGAACTATGGATGACTTAAGAAGTGTAGGAATAACATCCTTGTATTTAAATAAATGGTAAATCGATTTAGACGGGGTGAATATAATTTTTATACCTAGTTGTGGGTAGAATTCCTTGAGTAATTTTAAAAGTTTGTTTCTAATGTTAAAACTTGGTTCCCATATAAGGCAAAGTGAAATTCAGGATATCTTTGGGGACTGTAATTAAGCCTCTAGTTGTAGGGTTTATTAGTCTACTGTATTTAAAGTTGTGCCTATTGTAGTCTCCACCAGTCAAGAAGGGAAATTATTCTTGGTAAGGAGTTTTCGGAAGAAATCTAGTTCATCGTGTAGTTTAAAGTAATCTGAACAGATATTGAAAGCTCTATTGGTCAGAGTCGAAATTAAATTTCGTTTGAAACCTAAAGGGATAAAGGAAGAAAAGTTCGTAGTAAGATTGGTGAATGTCGGCTTTCGGTAAACGAAGTTTCAAAAGAGGAATTAGTTCTTATTATCTTAATGTCCAAAAAGGACAGAGCTATTAGATTCAACTTCTGAAGTAAATTCAATATTAGGGTGCTTAAAATTAAGGTAATTACGAAACAAAGGGATATGGTCTGGTGATTTGAACAGGAGAAAAGCGTCATCAATATATCTTCTATAAAAAACTGGTTTGAAGTTGGAAGGACACTCATTCAGCCATTTGACTTCATGATGACAAAGAAACGCGTTAGCTAAGGTGGGACCAAGAGGCAGACCCATTTGAACACCTTCAGTCTGTTTAAAATATTCACCGTTGAATATAAATATAAGGTCTTCCACGGAAAATTTTAGTAGTTCTTTCATTTGACCTCTATTAAAGCCCTGCACAGTATCAGTATTATTAAAAAGATTGTCAATACATATATCAATAGTTTCTGCAACAGGCACATTTAAAATATCTAACATTTTATCGATATAAACATTCTTGTCCAAAAGAACAACGCCATTTCCTTTGTCTGGTCTTGTAACCACCAATGAGTTGTCCAAAGACCAGACAATGGCGTTGTTCTTTTGGACAAGAATGTTTATGTCGATAAAATGTTAGATATTTTAAATGAGACAACTACAGTAGATTTACTAAAGTAACTGGTGACATTTTTGCTTTAATTTTAAAACAGGAAGATAAAATTAATAGGTATCTTAGAAAACTTAAATCTAATAATATAATCTCAGACACAGTTTTTTCTAATTTATTTGTTTCTGGATCCAGCCCAGGTATTATGTATGGACTCCCTAAAATACACAAACCTAATTGCCCACTTGGGCCAATTTTATCGGCACTAGGAACTTTTAGTTATAACCTTTCAAAATTCTTGGTTCCCATACTATCACCTATAACTTATAATTTGTATACAGTACGGAATTCTTTTTCTTTCGTTAGAGAAATTACCTCATTAAATAATAATTCTTACACAATGGCTAGCTTCGATGTAAAATCTTTATTTACCAATGTGCCTGTTGCAGAAACTATTGATATATGTATTGACAATCTTTTTAATAATACTGATACTGTGCAGGGTTTTAATAGAGGCCAAATGAAAGAACTACTAAAATTTTCCGTGGAAGACCTTATATTTATATTCAACGGTGAATATTTTAAACAGACTGAAGGTGTTCAAATGGGTCTGCCTCTTGGTTCCACCTTAGCTAACGCGTTTCTTTGTCATCATGAAGTCAAATGGCTGAATGAGTGTCCTTCCAACTTCAAACCAGTTTTTAATAGAAGATATATTGATGACATTTTTCTCCTGTTCAAATCACCAGACCATATCCCTTTGTTTCGTAATTACCTTAATTCTAAGCACCCTAATATTGAATTTACTTCAGAAGTTGAATCTAATAGCTCTCTGTCCCTTTTGGACATTAAGGTAATAAAAATTAATTCCTCTCTTGAAACTTCCGTTTACCGAAAGCCGACATTCACCAATCTTACTACGAACTTTTCTTCCTTTATCCCTTTAGGTTTCAAACGAAATTTAATTTCGACTCTGACCAATAGAGCTTTCAATATCTGTTCAGATTACTTTAAACTACACGATGAACTAGATTTCATCCGAAAACTCCTTACCAAGAATAATTTCCCTTCTAGACTGGTGGAGACTACAATAGGCAGAACCTTAAATAGACTAATAAACCCTACAACTAGAGGCTTAATTACAGTCCCCAAAGATATCCTGTATTTCACTTTGCCTTATATGGGAACCTCGAGTTTTAACATTAGAAACAAACTTTTAAAATTGCTCAAGGAATTCTACCCACAACTAGGTAAAAATTATATTCACCCCGTCTAAATCGATTTGCCATTTATTTAAATACAAGGATGTTATTCCTACACTTCTTAAGTCATCCATAGTTCACCAATACAAGTGTGACCACTGTATTGGGTTATATATAGGTAAAATTAAAAGACATTTAAAATCTCGTATTTACGAACATCTCGGTAAATCGGTCCGTACAAATTTACCTCTTGGCAAACCACCTAATTCTCTCATACGTAATTACTCGCACAACAATAACCACCCAATTTCACAGTCTAATTTCGCCGTACTTGCTGCCGGAAGCTCTGACCTTAAGCTCAAAATTATGGAATCTTTGTTTATTTATAAACTAAAACCAGACCTAAATTCTGACGAATCATCGGTAGATCTGCTATGTTTTGGTTAAGGTACTAGTTTATTTTATCTTATTTACCTTTTCAGTTTTAATGCTTTTATATTTTTCCTAGCTACTTTTTATAATTGTAACTTTTTAACTTCACATTTATTTACCTTTTTAGTTTTAATGTTTTACATTTTTTTAGCTACTTTTTATAATTTTTAACTTTATTTTAAATTGTTATTAAGCAATTTGTATTTTGTATGTGATTTGGCATTTTATTGTTTTAGCCCTGAAGATGGAATAAGTGCATTCCGAAACGTTGCTACTATTAAACCTTGAAGGATGTTTATTTTTTCTCTGGTGTTCTTGTTTATTATTAAACTGCATTTTCCACGCCATCAATCAATAGCCGATATATATATATATATATATATATATATATGGGAGAGCTTGTGTGGTAGGTTCATTCTTGTAATAGTACTGTTGTTCTTTGCATACACCTCCGTATCTCTATCAGGGTCCATTCCACCCCCGCAGCGCCTGTAAGTTAAAGGGAAGAGATTCTTTCCCGTTTCGTTTGAATAAGGAAACAAACCGTAAACCCCCGAGTAGTGTGGGTTCCCCGGCCAGACACACAAACGAGATGACGTTGCTCTCGTTTTTTTTTTTTTTCACCTCATAAAGTTTGTGTGAAGGAAAGTATTATATGAATGGGTCGTCTTGATTACGATTTCTTACTTCATGTAATAATGATGATGATAATTATAACTATTATTACTTTTATTACTAAATTATTATAGCATGCCTACGTAGAAAATTGTATGGAAAGCCTCTAGCGCTTTCAAAGTGTTTATGAGCTTCCTCATCGGGTGTTAAATGTGACCAATAAAAAGCAAGGTAAATGCGTGCACATTGTGTGTGTGTGTGTGTGTGTGTGTGTGTGCCACAAAAATGATCTAAATATTGTAAAGTTTTGAATCCTTGGAAAATATTGCCTAAAATGTTTTTGTAACTTAAATGAGCCATTATTAAGTTAATTTATGATATAAAAGCTTGTATGAGGTCATTCATTCTCCTTTTACATTTTTATGTTCACATGTTATAGGGAAACGCACTTTAAATAGTGAGAAAAAGCGATTATACGAACGCTGCCCCGCCATCATCGTGAAACTATTTTGATAAGTGAAATCAACTTTCTCGTCGTCCTGGACATATTAACGCGACATCGCCATCAAAACCGATATTATGCCGCAAATTCAACACTATTTTGCTGGTTGGTTCATCCGTTTTACGCCTTTGGTCCACCAGAGGGCGTTCATACAGGCTGTGACGCTGCCACCAACCGAGGAAAATGCTCTTTATAAAAAAGGAACTAATTCGAGTCAAATACATTACGTGCAGTGGGTTCATCGCTGTCCCCTCTCCCCATTTCTCAGATTGGTTTGGGACAGTCCATGGATGGGTTAACGGTTGTTTGAGTACTTACTTTACTTTGTCTGCATATAATGTGTGGCGTTGCAACACCATATCCAGAAATTCTATAAAGTATCCTTTGAAACAGTGTCGGATCTAGGGGTGGGAAGCAATTACAGGCAGCAGACCCCTCTCTACAAACTGTTAATTATTTACATTAGAGTATATATATGCGCCTTGGTGGTGGTGTGGTTAGCATCGCCGACTGCGAATCCACCAGCCCCGGGTTCGATTCCCGGTGACGGCAGTCGGCGCGCAGCAAACCCAGCTGTTCACCCTTCTATACAATAAAATTGGTTGGTAGATAAATGAGTACCCTCGGTAGCCTAGTGGTTAAGATGCTGGGCTGCTGAGCGGGAGGGCATGAGATCGAGTCCGGGCGAGGACTTTGTGTAATTTCTGACCACCTGTGATGGGTCGTGGTTCGGATTCCACATTAAGCTGTAGGTCTAAAGTGGAGCAACAAGTTTGACTTTCGTTAGAATGAACAATTCGGGAGGAAGCAAAACCAAGGTCACCAAAGATACAGTATATATATATATATATATATATATATATATATAATATATAATATATATAATATATATATATACTGTATATATATTATACCCCAGCTTGTTCACTACCCTACCCAAACTGCGTAGTGGATCCGCCTTTGCTCTGAACTTAATGGAGAAGGCTTATAAATTCTTTCAGATTATGATGGAGAGCTTCACATTTTTCAGTGTTCGGAGACTAGAACAGTGTTTCCCAACCGCGGTGCCACAGTGCTTCAAAAGGGTGCCGCGAAGTTTAACGTAAATGATGGAACACGTATTTGAAAACTGAAACGTTACTGAATATATGGAAATTCCAAATAAAACCCAGGATTCGCGATTCAGTACGTCCATACGGAAACTGGATACGCTCATTCTGAAGTTAGGCGGTGCCTTGGTGATGTCGGGAGGGGGTGAACTGGATGTTGAACAGTAGGAGACGAAAATCCTCTGGGGTGCCGCGGAAGAAGAACTGATGGCATTGCGGCACCTTGAACCAGAAAATGTGAGGAACCACTGCTGTAAAGACTATTTGTGTATAAAACTAAATGACCCCCTAGCAACTCCATATGGCTATCAAAATCCAAACTTAATATCAGAACATTAATCTTTCATCAACAAAACCATAATCAAATAGAAGACTTCCCGTATGTACTGAGTTAAGCACAAATCTAATTGAGGATTGCTAGGTATATTTTCGGTTTTGAAAGTGCCCATACGCGCAATACAATACCCATAAACATCGGACCACTTCGTCGTTAAACGTACTTTGTTAATAATCATTCAAGAAGTACAGTATTTTGTAAACGAGATCGGACGAAATACACAACAAATTGACGAATTGTTATTAATTCGACAGCGAAGCACAATATTTAGGCAAACCATTTCACCTTTGACATATCGCCAGATTTAAAAGACAGTCCCTTTAGAAATGGACAGTGCTCTTTTAAATATCGACATTTTACGTACTGTTCGTGAAAGGTTAATATACAGGGTGTCCCATAAGTCCGGCATCGTAGGAAAAAAAATAAAAAAAGGCAAAACAAAAGCTTTTATTTACAGAACGTGCTCAATATGTCCACCATTGTTTTCAATACACAAATTCAGACGTGATACCCAGTCA
Organism: Bathynomus jamesi; assembly: GCA_023014485.1. Lineage (NCBI taxonomy): Eukaryota > Metazoa > Arthropoda > Malacostraca > Isopoda > Cirolanidae > Bathynomus > Bathynomus jamesi. Next base: position 123,497 of record JAJOZX010005911.1, read on the forward strand.
GCAAGCACACGGTGAATGATGTCAGGAGTAATGGTGTTACATGCCCCAATAATGCGCTGCCGCAAATGTTCAACACACCTAATTTTCTCTGCGTATACCAGCGCTTTCAAGTGCCCCCAGAGATAAAAATCTAGTGGCGTGAGATCCGGGCTTCTAGCTGGCCATTCCACAGGCCCTCGACGTCCTATCCAATGAACAGGGAATTGTTGGTACAGGTATTCCCTTACTTGGGTGCTGTAATGTGCAGGAGCGCCGTCTTGCTGGAACCATGTTAGGAAATTTCCTTCTTCGTTCAAGACATTGGGAAATGCTTCTTCCTTGAGCATACGTAGGTAGGTGTCTCCAGTGACGTTCATCGAAAAAGAGGGGGCCTATGATGCGATCCTTCCAAATGCCACACCATACCATCACCCGAGATGCACCTTGTTCCTTTGAAGAGGTATACCAGTGAGGGTTGTTTTGAGACCAGTAGCGGGTGTTCTGTCGATTTACCTCACCATTTCCATAAAAAACAGCCTCGTCACTGAACAGAATGGTGGACGGGAAATTGGCATCCCGAGCATATGAATTATGGTTTGTAGAAATAGAAAAATATGAATTTCTCCTATGATGCCGGACTTATATGGGAAAAGAAAGAGAGAGAGAAAGTTTGCTTAACATTATAAAGGATTCTTTCTGAACTAACGACATATGATCGACAAAAACAAACAATCGACCAGTTATTGTGGCTTAGATTAAGTTAGTTAGTCTAGGTTAATTTAGTTTTTAGTATCGATTGTTTGGTTTTGTCGACAAAATGGGTATAGGTCCATTCTTTCAATACGTTCCGTTTGAACGTACAGTAGTTTGAAATAACAGTATAGTTCGTTCTTCTTTTGCATCTATACCGTTATACCCATCATCAAGACCATAACATCGCCAATCTAAAAAAATAACAACCAAACTTAATTTTATCCACAATATGCTTGTCGTTAGAATGTCATGTCGGTCTGATGTAATCCCGGTTCTTTTAATGCGTGTATATATTATAATATATATATATATTTATTTATTTGTTCGGCCAATGCAACGAAGTCCTCATCATTCAATAAATTTTCTTCTGTCTTTTGTTGAAGTGCAATTATACTGACGCGGTGTCATTCTGAAGTTCTAGTTCATTCACCTTAGAAAAATCTGGTTAACGGAGTTATATACAGTGGTGTTCATAAATATTCTTAGAGAAATAGAGTATTTCAGTAATATTCGTCCTTATCTTTTGTACCATGCAAAGGATAGTTATGAAAAGTTTACTGTTCGTTTGGAAAAATTTAACAAGTAAAAAAATTAGTTTATCCTCCATATAATGTAAAAATCAAAGAATTTGAGGAAAATAAAAAAAAAAGTTAAAATGCAAAAGTTTTTGTACATTTACTTACAAAATTATTTAATACTTTGTGTGTCCACCTTAGGCTTAAAATTTTAAAATTTTTCAGTATTTGCTGTTTAGAGAAAATTCTAGACTTCAGAATTGCCAGCAGCCTCTAATCATTAGAGACTGCTGGCAATTTTGAATTCTAGAATTTTCTCTCTGAATCTTCATGAAAAACGGATGACTGTACAGTGTACAAGCCATTAGTAAGCAATGGGCAGGCGCGGACTGGCCCCGGCGGTCCACCGGCCCGTGGCCGGTGGGCCTTTTCCGTTGAGGGGTGTTCACAGGGGTCAAAAAAAGTGCCAACACGGCAACGCACGTTGGCGACAAAACGGCATTAAATTTTCCACTTTTTTATTAGTAAAATAATTGATATTTAAATTGTTTAGGATTATTAACTTTAGTTTATTCGTTGATAAATTATGTCCGTTTAAATACATTTTTATTTAAATAAATTATATATTTATTTTATTTGTTGAAAATTAATTAAATATGTTAAAAATCGCTGTTGCCAAACGCATTTCTGAGATTTCTAGTATAACCGATCACCACTCTAGGACACTGTTTTTGGCGCGAAAAATAAAATTGAGTAAATAAATATTTTTTAAGCGGTGTTGCATTTGTGCTGGCGCGCCGATTTTTTGCTCTTTGTCTTTATAACATGAGTAATTTACTGAATTTTTATTTAAGTAATTGTTAATTTTTTATATTTTTAAGCTTTAAACACACACATATCTTAGGAGCTGAATAGAGGCCAGCAGGGCCCAGCCAGTTCAGCCTAGATCCCAAGAACCTGCAGACCCAAACCTACAATCCACACCCCCAATAATTTCCTCATATACCTTTTTTCTGAACGCCTTTGAAAACGTTATTCATTGATATTGTGCGCTATATATATATATATATTATTATCAGAGGCGTAACTAAAAGAGGAAAGGCCTGTGGCCACACTGGGGAACACAACTTTTGGTGACTTATATGTTAGACCTGTTTCTGGGTATATTGAGGTCGCTGATTCTAAAAATGACATTAGTTTTTCTCCATCTGGGCTTCATCTGGGAAACGATCCAAATGACTGTGGAGGTAATGCAGTTTGATGCTCATTTTACAGCCAAGTTTACAAAAAGAAGAGAGCATATTCTCCACTAGTTCACCGTAGTTATCGGCCTTATAGTTCCCAAGGAAATTCTTCACAACCATACTAAACGATGACCACGCACGTGCCTCAATGTTGTCCATTGAATCTTGGAAACGCGGGTCTTTCATGAGTTCCCGGATTTGCGGTCCATCGAAAATACTTGCCTTCAGCTTTTACATGCTCAGCGCAGGAAATTTTCTACATATGTAGCCAAAACACGTCCCATCTCTGTTCAAAGCCTTTATAAATTGTTTCATCAAACCTAGTTTGATGTGCAGTGGTGGCAATATGATCCTTTCTCTGTCAACCAAAGCTTCTTTGATGATATTTTTTTCTCCAACCACCATGTTTTCTCTGAGGCCACTGTCTTCTCACCCAGTGTTCATCTTTAGCTCTACTGTCCCAGAGACATATAAAGCACGGGTACTTGGTGTACCCGCTCTGCTGGCCCAGGAGAAAATTCACCATCTTCAGATCCACACAGATCACCCATTGGTGGTCTCGGTATGATATCTTTTCTAGGACTAGGGCGACTGTCCCGTGCTCTTCTCTCATACCGACTGAGTGACCAATTGGGATTGATCTGTATCTGTTGCCGTTGTGTAGAACAACACATTTTAGGTTCCGTTTGGAGCTATCTATGAATAACCGCCATTCACTTGGTGTGTATTCCGATATGCGCATTTTCATCAGCAATCCGCGCACATTGTTGCAGAAAACTAAATCGTTCTCTTTTGAGAAGGACAGTAAATCCTTTTCTCTGTCGCGATATAACGTGATTTTGGTTCCCGGCAGCAGTAAATTTTTTTCTCCCAGCCTGGAAGCTAACAATTCAGACGATTTCTTCGAAAGACTTAAGTCCCTTATGAGGTCGTTTAATTCGTGTTGACTAAAACCTTCTGCAACTGATGACGGTCCTTCGAAATCACTGTCATTTTGCCCACATATGCTTTCTTTGTCAGTAGCAGATTCATCATCATCTTGAGGGAGCTCTGGAAGATGGCTGAATGATGGGACAGGTATCTCATTTGAATGTGAAACAGGCCGTCTAGCTGAGTCTATGTCAGGATACGTCCATTTACTCCAGTTACGTCCATTGATGCCCTTTATATTCACCAAACAAAAGTAACAGTCATCACTGTGGTTTCTCTGTTCTCTCCATACCATTGGTATACCAAATTTCAGGCACCACCTCTTTCCGTTGGTCCATTGCCGCAGATGCTCCGTACACGTTTTACACACATGAGGAGCCCATGGCTTATCTTGGTCCCCTAGTTGTACTTTGAAATAGGCAAAATAAGCTTTTTTCATAAAATCAGTAATAGTTTTTCTCTGTTCAATGAACGTGTACTCTCCGCAGATAAAACAAAACACATCTGGATGATTTAAACACTTTCTTCGTGATGAAGCCATGTCAACACCTGTAACAGGAAAGAATTCACGTTAGTACATGTACAATACACATGCAAAACAGCAACATCAGCAAAATCATAGCTACAATTTAATTATACAGATGCATTTAGATTTACGAGCAACTCGTAATACCGTTCCAGAAGGGTAATAAAGTAGGTAATGACGTATGCAATATCTCAAAAACTAGAGCTGCTAGAACAAAATGGATGATATTTTCTGAATCAGTGGCATGAAAATATCCAGAATAAGATCTAAAATCTCAGGCACCAAGAAAAAATTTTTTTTTGTTCCCCAGTGTAATGGGCCCATCTGTAATAGTTTAAGTAAGTGACAGTGTAGCTTGGTATTGAAAAAGTCTTTCTACTTCAACGTTTTCTATGATTTTCATGAGTAACTTTCATATTGTAATAGATATATATGTATATACAGGGTGTACATAAAGTCAGGATCTATTTTTGTGAAGCACTTGGAAATTATATGGAATTCAATCATAAAATGATAAAGTGGTAACATTTATTAAATAATTAAGAGTAGGATTCGACGTGACGCCCATCAGTATCCCTGCACAGCTCAAATCGTTCCGCAGCATTTCTAAACACATTCTGGAGCATTTGCGGGGTTATGTTATCTGCAGCAGTTCGTATACGTGTACGTAAGTTTTCAAGACTCGTAATCTTCGTCTGATAGACGTGCGATTTGATAAAGCCCCATGCAAAGAAATCTAAAGGGGTTAAATCTGGTGATCTCGCTGGCCAAGATCTGTTGCTTCCGCGTCCGATCCAGCGATTTGGAAAATGTCCATTTAGATAATCCTGAACAATTTTGGCATAGTGACAAGGAGCACCATCATGTTGATAGACGACGGTACTAACAATCCTATCCCCAATCAGCTGAGGTTCAAGGAATTGCTGCAACATGTCCAGATAAATAAGCCCCGTAACTGTAGCTTCAGCAAAGAAAAAAGGACCATAAACCTTAGATTTTGTTAAACCCATCCAGACATTAACTTTAGGTGAGTCTCTTTCCCAATTTTGGACGAAATCATTCGGTCTTTCATCTGCCCAAATTCGACAGTTATGGCGATTTACTTTTCCACACGTATGGAAAGTGGCTTCATCACTAAAGAGAATGTTGTCCATTAAATTATCACTCCAGATTTGTTCTACGAGATCAGCACACACAGCACTTCGTCGAGGGAAATCTTCCTCATGTAAATCATGTAAAACCTGCAAATGATAGCTTTTCTTCTGCAAATTAACTTTCAGATTTTTGTGCACAGATGACGTCGGGAGGCCGAGTCTGTGTGATGCAGCACGAACGGACGTACGTGGCTCCTCAGTGATAATTCCGCGTACTGCATTCACGGTAAGATCTGACATACACGGTCGTCCTGATCTTGCTTCATCATTTACAGATCCCGTTCGTTTAAATTTGTTCACCAATTTTCGTATTGTCTTGTCTATTGGCCCCGGCTTATGAAATCTCCTTCTAAACTTCTCTCTGATGTCATTGTATTTCTTTCCCTCGATTCGCCAAATTACTATTGCCACACGCTCTTCTGTATTCATTCTAAGGGCTTCTGAAAAGAAAAATAGAAAAAAATAATTATTTCACAAAAATAGATCCTGACTTTATGTACACCCTGTATATATATATATATATATATATATATATATATATATATATATATATATATATAAAATGCAAACCCACAAGGAAAAAGGAAAATGATTCCAAGGCCTTTCGTGTATTCAGAAGTACACCTCGTCATTCCCTGACTGCGTATTAATTAGATTTGATTTTGGTTGAGTTCAAAATTATATTCAAAACTCGCGGGGATTGACAGATCATGACAAAATTACTAGATTTTTAAAACATCTATAAACACTTTTTGGGGGGCAGAATTTACTGAAGCTTTTTGGGGGCCCTCTCAGTGACACCTGGCCGGTGGAAATTTTTGAGCCAGTCCGCGCCTGGCAATGGGTCGTCGTGGTAAAGAGCTGTCTACAGATTTGAGATCTGTTATTGCTGTACATGTGTGGAAAAAGTTATAGAAGAACTTCGAATTCCATTTAGACGGTTGCTGCAGTTATAAAGAAATGGAAAGGATTTAGCACAATCAAAACTCTACCAAGGTGTGGACAACCATGCAAGATTTCAGAACATACAGCTAGGCGGATTGAAAGAATGGTTGCTGCGAATCCACGAGTGACTGCATGTGACATTTGCCAAACATTAAGACTGTCTAAGATCGATTTCCGTCCTTCTACTCTAAGTCGTACACTGAAAAACAATGCTCTGCATGGAATAGTTGCAAGAAGAAAACCTCTGCTACGAAAAGCGCCAAAAGAAGCTCGTTTAAAGTACGCCAAGGATCATGAAAATGATGGATTTGCATTCTGGAAGGAAGTTTGCTGGATAGACGAGACCAAAAATTGAAATATTCGGAAACAACGAGCAACGGTATGTTTGGGGAAACTCAAATACTGCATTCGAGGAAAAAAAAAACATCCTTCCCACGGTTAAACATGGTGTTGGTAGTTTGCTTCTTTGAGGATGCTTTAGTGCTTTTGATCCAGGAAACCTTGTTGTCATCAATGGAATCTTGAATTTGAAAAAATATCAGAAAATTTTAGAAGAAAATGTATGCCTTCACGTCGGAAGTTGAATGGGTCGCAGTTGGGTACTACAACAAGATAATGATCCAAAACATAAAAGTAAGAGCATCATGAAAAGGCTTCAACGAAAGAATTTCAAGCTTCTCGAGTGACCCAGTCAAAGCCTAGATCTCAATTTAATCGAGAATTTATGGTTTGATTTGAAAAAAGGTGTCTGCAAGAGAAACCCTTCGAATCTGATTGAATTGCAACAATTTTCTTTCGGCGAATGAGCTAAAATTTCTACCGAGATACGTCGAAACCTCGTAGAAAAATACCCAAAACGAATCATTGAAGTCGTTCAAGCAGAAGGTGGACACACAAAGTATGAAGTAATTTCGTAAGTAAATGCACAAAAACGTTTGCATTTTATTTGTTAAATTTTTTCAAACGAACAATAAACTTTTCATAACTATCGTACGCATGGTGCAAAAAATAAGGACGTATATTACTGAAATATTTATCTGTACGAATACTTATGAGCGCCATTGTGTATTATATGTTGGGGTAAATGTGATAAATTGGTAATTATGCATAATTTCAAACTAACGAAAATATCATGACTTAACCTAACCAATTGTCAAGGGCGTACAGTTGACCTAACCGGGCGTACAGTTGACCTAACCGGGCGTACAGTTGACCTAACCGGGCGTACAGTTGACCTAACCGGGCATTCAATTGACCTAACCGGGCATTCAATTGACCTAACTGGGCATTAATTTATAACGAAAGATTGGTTTATTGGTTTATCACATCAATCTTTCATTATAAATTAATGCCCTGTTAGGTCAATTGAATTGAATGCCCTGTTAGGTCAATTGAATTGAATGCCCTGTTAGGTCAATTGAATTGAATGCCCTGTTAGGTCAATTGAATTGAATGCCCTGTTAGGTCAATTGAATGCCCTGTTAGGTCAACTGTACGTCCTTGACAATTGGTTAGGTTAAGTCATGATATTTTCAATTATGCATAATTACCAATAATTATGCATAATTACTACCGGTAATTATGCATAATTACCAATTTATCATATTTACCCCAACATATATACAGGGTGTCCCAGAATTAACTATATTTCAATGAAATCGGACAAATTTAATAAAAACTTACATAATTTTGTGTTTATTACTAAATTATGATACAAAAACAAATAGATTTATAAATCATAAGTCAAAACTTTATTGAGAAGTTTCAACATGTGCACCGTCTGTATCTCTGCAAATTTCAAATCTATCCTCAGCGCTGCGAAACACATTTTGAAGCATTTCAGGTGTTATCTCCCGCACTGCCAACTGGATGCGTTCTTTAAGTTCAGCTAAACTATTGATCTTTTGGCGATAAACCTTTGTTTTTATGAAACCCCATGCAAAGAAATCCAGGGGTGTCAAATCCGGAGAACGCGGAGGCCAAGGTCGAGGTCCTCCACGTCCAATCCACCGATTCGGAAGGCGTCTGTTGAGGTATTCTCGAACAATTAGAGCATAATGACATGGTGCTCCATCTTGTTGAAACACAACATTATCAAGAATGCCATCATCAAGAAGCTGTGGTTCGAGAAACTGATGAAGCATATCAAGGTAGACGGTACCTGTTACAGTTGCTTCCGCAAAGAAGAATGGGCCATAAATTTTGGATTTGGTCATTCCAAGCCACACGTTAACTTTTGGAGAGTCTCTTTGCCATTCTATGACTTCAGACGGTCTTTCATTGGACCAGATAATGAAAAAATTATGAAAATAAAATTATGAAAAAAATTTATAAATTTATACATTTTTAACACATATTAAACATGATAAACATAAATAAAAGTTTTTTTTTTTTAAATTTGTCCGATTTCATTGAAATAGATAGTTAATTCTGGGACACCCTGTACTAGGCGTTTCAAAAATGCCTCACTCATATATCAGAATTTGCACTGTCCATATTCCCACTACGAAATAAACACACACACACACACACACACACACACACACACACACACACACAATTGAGCACTTAATATGAAGGGGAAGGGGTGGTTCATGGGGAAGTTCTTATGATTACTAATCAGTGTCCGCTCTCGAGTCCATATTGTGGTTACTCATAAATGAAAGATCACAGTCTGAAAAATGCAAAATAAATACGCTAATTAATAATAATCAAATCAATCCATGAAACAAAAACAAAATAAATACAGTAAACAATATCAAAATATTTCTAAGGTTTCTTGGTGTGATGCTGGCTAAGAATTTGCAATGGAGTGATCGTATAAATTATATCGCGAAAAAGATTTCAAGGAGCGTTGCTCCAATGCAATGTTTAAACTTAGAAATGTCGTCCCGAAACAGGTTTTATTAACTCTGTAAAATATTCTTGTTCTTCCTTATATAACGTACTGCACCCTTGTTTGGGGAAACTCCGCTAACACCGCTTTAAACAATCTTTATCATCCAAAAAAGAGCAATGAGGTTATTATCTGATGCTGATCTTCATCACTTTAGTGCATTATTTAAAGAGCTAAAACTACTAAAGCTCGATGATGTAATCAAACTGGCACATTTTATTTTTATTTAAGAATACAAGAACAAAATCATTAACTTACAATGGGTAAATAGATATTTTGTAACTCATAAAGAAATCTACTCGTATCAGACCAGAAATAGATCAAAGCATGTTATACCTCGATTTAGATCATCTCAAAAATTACCCATTTTCATTGGATTGAAACTATGGAGTAATTTAAATGCTGATATAAAAAATATTGCGAGTGTGAACTCATTTAAAACCAAGTTGAAATCTCGATTAATAATGGCGTACTGATAAAAATCTAGGATTAATGTACGTTACTCTTGGTCATTCATTTCTCGTGTGTAACCTAGGATTAAAGACACATTACTCGTGATTGTTCAGTTCTTATGTCTCGTGTATAATATTGATTTTTTTTTATATGGTATTGGTGTAATACCTTCAATAATGACCTTGCATTTGTTATGTCGATAATGATAAATAATTTAAGATTAAAACGTATCTTAATTAATAATTCTTATTCATAATTTATGTATTATTAATAATTTTTATTTTTAATAAGAGCCCAGTAAAGCTTAAGGGCTAAATTAAATAAAATAAATAGCCTAGCTTCACAGTTATTTATGTCATTGTAAGACCACTGTATTTATTTTATTATAAATAAAGGTCAGTGAATTATTCAAATTAACCTTTGCATAAATCCCCCCCCCCCAAGAACCACCCTTCCCCTTCATATTAGGAGCTCAAATTTGTTTTGATGTTACTGATATCAGTGGTAATGGCAATATGAACAGTTCAAGTTCTGATATGAGAGAGCGAGTCCTTTTTGAAACACCCTAATACAGTATTTATACGTTATCCGAAGAAAATGCGTTACACTCGTTCGCTTTGGACTGGTCCACGTTGTGGAACATGGTTGGTTGACATAGGTGTTATTATAGTTGTGTTTAACAAATAATGCACCAATTTCGAACTACAAAGTGATTTGATGATTGCCAAACATATAATCGTAATTGTCAATTAAATAACGATCTCTGGTTTGTTTAATTTCCTTCGTAATATCTAAGAAAACGCTACTTTGTTTATTTATACTTTATGGTGTCATTCATATTATATTGTCATAATAGTTTGGACGTTTGTCGTATCCATTTAGGCGATGCATGGTCCGTTCATACGATTTTTCTGTCAAAAACATGGATGTGTCGACGAAATCAAATCACTCGTCAAAAGGAGTTTCTTTCGTTGCATTTGCCAAACACTTTATTTCAGTTACTTTCATATACAAAAGAAGTACAACACATCCCCTCATTATCATTTTCATCACTGATCACTGTATATCGCCGAGATATCACGCTAAAACTTTGTAAAGAGCTGAAAGTTTACGCAAACGTATCAGAGCCCGTATTGACAACCCAATTTTATTATCCACAGTTTTATCCTCTCTTACGCGTTATTTCCCTTCATGGATATACTTATTTGTTTTATAAATTATTACAAAAAAGTAATGATAAAGACCACATTTCACGTAATAATTATTATTATTGATTTTCAAACTGGTAAAACAACTTTTACAACTTCATAACTTTACAATTTTCATCGTATTTAGTGTGTGCTCATAAAGCCCTTATTCACACCTCGCTATGTCCACTAGGATACTTGTCTCTCCAAACCCGGGACAAAACTTTATGCGTCGTCCGTGTTGGTCCCAACTTCATTGCAGTTCGTTAAATTTCTAGAACACAACACGTCGAACTTTCTTTGAAAGATATTTAAGGGTTAACTCTTTTTTTTTTTTTTTTTTTTTCTGTGTGAGGGGAAAGACACCAATTTGCTAAAAGAATAATAATTGTTATTATTATTATTATTATTATTATTTTAATAACCATTATTTAATAATAATTTATTAGTTCATCAATCAGATTAATTTTATCATTCGTCACTTACTGTAAAGTTAATAGCAGAATTATATACTGTGTGTGTGTGTGTTATATATATATAAATTGTATATGGAATAATACGCACGAGCACGCGTGGTTTTTGTATTTGTATGAGACCAAAATGCCCCACCAGCATTCGAACTCGCGACTTCCTCATTAGGAGTTGCGAACGCTACCATCACACTACGACGGGACAGAAGTTAGCACACCGTACCATATAATTAAAACGCTTAAGCTTTCGCGTTCAGAGATGTTTTACGATGTTAACCCTCCGGCACTCTAGGTAATGGCAGCATTTAATTCGTATATCTGGTATAATTCTGGGGTCCCACAGATATAATATGTTGTTTCTATCTTATTTTCATGGAACAACTTAAACTACGACTTAATCCATGGGAAGGTAGTTTCGTGAACGCCATCCTACATTTCTTCAACCAGTTCTAAAATATTAATATGATGCGATTAATATATAGGGCCTATATACATATATATATTAGTGGTGGACCGGATATCCGCATCCACAGCATTTTTAACATCCGCATCCGCACTTCTGACTGCGGATGTTATGCGGATATTACCTCTAATAAATTATGCAATTTACAATTAAATTAGCTTATAAGGCCAGTCATGCACATTTCATGTAAAGTATTAATTAATGAACAAACAAATATATAAACCTCAAAATATAAATAGCTGGTAACACAGAAAAGTGAAACTTGTTTCATTGAATTTTCTGTGGCTGAAACTCTTGAGAAAGTTATTTTTATCATAATGAAAACATTAATATTAATTTTAATTCTTATGCATTGCCTGCCATAATAGTAATATCACGAAATTTGAAAAATTGTCATATTCATAATTCTATATCATATTGATAGATTAACTAAATATCCGCATCCGCGGATATTGATATTAAAAATCCGCATCCGCAGATGTTGAAAAACTGACATCCGGTCCACCACTAATATATATACTAATTTTTATTTATTTTTTGTTCATTAGCTCCTGAAGACTGTTGGGCGAAAATCTAAACTGGATTTTAGCGTCTTTGTTAGCTTGTAACTTTGTAACCTAATCTAACTTAATCTAATCCGCAGTCTACTTGTCGACATAATGTCAAGTCGATCAGATGTTGTAATTCGTGTGTGAATCGGCTATAATTTAAAATGTATACACCCGGACCTTTAAACCCAGGAATATCTTCAATGCAAAGTAACGACACGATCAAGAAATGTGATTATGAATGTAATCGCTCATAGGATTAGGATAAATAAAAAAAATTTCTTACGCAGTTGATCAACCACGTGCGGAAATTTCGTTAGTACGTTAACCCTCTATATACTTGGCAGTAATGTTGCGTGCTGCTGCTGCTGTTGCTGTTGCTGTTGCTGTTCGTACCTTAAATGAGTGTATAGGCGGAGCGTAAAAAACCGTAAAGCTTTTTTTATCACTGTTAACATTTGTGTCATAAGTATTATTAATAATAATATTTTACCGTTGTCATTTCTTCCTTTTGATTTGCTTACGTAATAAGTGAAATAAATGGTATTGATTTTGCCTGAGAAATTCCCTCCCTTACTTTTTTAATGACAAGTTCAGCTAAGGGTACATTCAATATAGCACTTAAATAATTCGCATTAATTGTATATATTATAAAAAAAGGTAGTTATTTCTGGGAATGTGTCGCGTAACTGTGTACTATTCACACACTTCTCAGTACAGGTTTTGATGTTTTAAAATATATATATATAATATGAAATAGAGATAGAGATAGAGTTGACATACGAGGATCGCCTGAACTGTAGCCGAAAATAATCCGGGAAATGGGTCGCATTAATTGGTCTGAGAGCTGTGTCAGTTTCTGGCCTTCCTCACTGATTCTTATTTCCAAAAAATGATGAAGCTGAGGTTGAATTTAATTTAAAATTATTGTATAAATTGAAGTAAAATTGTTACGCATAAATTTTAACTTTCTATGTAACTAGTAGTAATTCGAATTTTTAAAACCGTATATATCCTTGATTAACGCCAATTGGGCGCCGCAAGGGTACCTCTTGCGTCAGTGACCTTTTATAACTATAAAGATAACGTACCCGAGTTAATCCAAGATATAACCGGTAATTTCGTTATGTTTGAGTGTAGATGAAGCGTATAATAATAATGTTTGCGGGTTACTTGACCTCCTCCGTTACGGCCAAAAAGGTCATGTTACAGAGGGGACCTACACCTTTACGTGGGATCCGAAACTTCTACGGGAGTCTACATCATTTACAGAGAACGGCCACTCATCCAAAAACTGAACAGACCCAACGTCGCATATCGTCCTGATCCAACGAGAAACGATGTAGCAGCGTGGTTAAGACGTATAGGTAGTCACGTAGTGAACGAGGAAGATCAGAAATAATTAACTACCTAAATAAGTTGCACAGAAGACCAAATAAATCAAAAGATTAATGTCATGTTATATTTCGCGGGTACTTTATGCTGAATAACGCCAAATAATAATTATTTCAGTGGTACAAATCTGAAATTAAGTATTTCCGCCATGGAAACTGTCGACAGTATTGTAATATCATTTTCAAAATGAATAATGAACCAGACATTTCAACTTTTGGACCACGTTCTGGCCGGTTCCTTCATTGACGTCTGAGACACGAAACGGTATCAAAGTTTCACTGCCAAAACAAATGTCAGAGTAAGAAATTTCAAATTCTGTTCAAATTAAGCTAATACTCTTTTCTGTACATTTTGTACTAATATACGAGTATATGAACAGCAAATTTGAGTTAGTTATAAAAAGGTTGGAGCAAAACCTAAATTTGCTTTATATTAATTACCCCCAAGATGGTCAGCTTGGCAAATGTTTGCCAACCACGATGTCTCGAGTCCCGCTGAGGTCAAACGCAAAGAATTAAGACTTCCTGTAATCCAGTTTTTCAAGCTTTTCATCAGTCGCCCCTCGTATGGGCATCGTATGGTGTGAAAATGTTCACGAGTTGCCCTCAAACTCCTTATGTTTTTTTTTATTATCATAATTATTATTTTCTGTACATCACAGTTTGTTAATGTACGAGTATAATTCAGTTATATCTTTTATACTGTCTGTACTATGATAATTAACTTTGTGAAATAAAATTCCTCATTTCCATTCATTAAATTCCTAATTAAGTCTGCTTACCCTCTCTGTAAAATGTGTGGCTATTTTTAAACTGCCTAAGTGCTGCACTCAATTTTTTTTTTATCAAAACAAGTTTGTATACACTAAAAAATAGTCTCGTACGAATAAATATTATTTTTTATAAACAAAACGTATACGGATTAGAAGCTGCGGATGGAAAGTTTAGCTAGAAAACTTTTAAAACTGAATTGAACGGACGAATCCTTTCGCCTGCCCGAAAACAAAGTTTGATACAAAGTAATTTACTTAAATTACGCGAGATACTAAAATAAATAATTTGGCTCATGCTGATAGCGCAGTGTTGTTAAATGCTTCAGTTAAATGGCTTCCATCTACTAAATAAATATTTGCGACAAGCATTCGCACAATACCGATTTTAACTTCATTGTTGATGAAACGAAAGCCGCCTCTATACAACGAGAGCGGAATGTTGTAGTTGTAAGTTAGAGTAGAGGGCGTAGCACTCAATAGATAAAGGAATGGAAGTACATTATACTTTGTATCATTAATTATCTGGAGGTTTAGATACAATGTAGCAATATAGTAATTAACTTTTGTTTTAGAGGAATATGATAATTATAGAAAGTTTAAATGGTTTCTAATTATTGTTCAACGCCAATTATAAGAAACGTTTTGCACCAGTGTAAGAACCTTGGGTTGACAATAGAAGTTTACTAGATTATGGTTTGCTACCATGATGCTCGGCTTCGCTGAGGCTAAGATCCAGGCATTATATATCACTTAATGCAGAGTCCCAATTTCCAGCAATCGATGCAATCGTTTAGCGTTTATTATTCCCGGTTCGTGACCTTTAAAGTGTGGGCTGAAGGGCGGAAAAGGTTGACATAGTCCAGTCTTTGTATGATCACTATCTTATTTACTCGTAAGTCTCTCTCTACCATTTTATTTTTTCTTTTTCACTTTTCCTTCATTAATTCTAGTCGTATATTTGATACCAATTTAATTCGTGACGTCATAAAATGTGTAATTTCTCTTATAAATAATGTACACTATCAGATGTACGAAACATGAATATATTCACAATGTATGTAATGGAGAGTAGGCCTGTCTTTGACCTTGATGACAACCGCACTTCTCTCAGGAACGCTTTCCACCAGTTTTTGATAGGGTTTAAGAGGGATAATGCTTCGCAGTTTCTAATGTGGTGAGAGGAATTTGTTTCCGCGGTCTGTTCTTGACTCGCTACTGTAGTTTATCCCAGAGGTGTTCTATAGGATTATGTTCAAGGCTTTCAGCGGACCATGACACGTTATCAACGTTATTCTGCTCGAACCAATTGGTCTGGCTTTGTGACAAGGGGTGTTGTGTTGATACAAGCGCGGGTTCTCACCATGAAATTTCATCAGTATCGTCCCAAATCACGCAATACGTCTTCATTGTCATTGTATCCTTCACAAACTCTAATGGCCCTAGTTCATACCATGAGAAACATACCCACACCATCACACTGCTATGTTCAAACTTAGCGGTCGGAACAATGCACTGAGGATCGAAGACCAAATAACACGCCCAGGCTCTGCCATCGGATGCAAACTGCGTACAGCGGGTTTCATCATTCCGCAAGACTCTCATCCATTGTTCCCCAATTACAGGCAGGTAGTCGTAGTTTTGTTTTCAGAGCTGTGATGTATGGTTTGCCAGACATCTGCACGCGACTGTAAAAAGGTTCGCTACCCCTGCATTAGGGTATTGACAGAGAAGCTTGTCTCGATGCCCGATGTTTTTGGTAGTATATAGGGGTATATATATATAACTTCACAATTTTCACTTGAGCTTTATTAAATGTGATACAACCAGAAAGGAAAATGAAAAAGATTCCAAGTGCTTTCGTCTTGAAAAAGTCTTGTAAGACAAAACGAAACTGCTCGGAATCACTTTATTTTCCTTGCGGATTGTATCATTATTAATTTATTATTACATATATAAGAATGTAACGAGTATAACTCAAGATGAAAGAGCGTATCTCCTTTCGAGAAAAATTGTCGATATTTTATTCTGCAATTAGATTCCTTCTTAAATAGATGAAGAAAGCAAGTTAGCCTCAAGTAATTGGCCGTGTTACCTGCAATAAAGGCAAGGACGCCTTCCCCCTCCCCCCCCCATGTGATGGGAAGTCAGAGAGAGAGAGAGAGAGCACCATATATTTTGCTGTTAAAAGAATTAAAAGCCTGGTATTAACTTAAGACCCAAATTACTTTTTTTAATAGTCCATCCATTTTTTCATAACACGTTGATACTGTATAACATTGGTTAACCTTGGTTTTGCTTCCGCCGAATTGTTCATTCTGACAGGTCAAGTTTGTAACCACCTTAGACCTACAATTTAACGTGGAATCCGAACCATGTCCCACTAGCAGCCCAGCGTCTTAACCACAAGGCTATCCAGGGTACTCTAATACATATACTGTATAGTGATGTACCGATTCCAAAATTTAGCCGATGCCGATTCTGTGCCTATATTTTAAAAAAGTCAATTCCCTTCATAAATTCTACTAATCTAACGCGAAAGCTTTCGATTTTAATATTTTTGCATTTCAAATTTTTTTTAAATGCTATTCCTTAGCTCACTCCACAATATACAGTACCAGAATTTGATACTCGTATACCGTAGCTAAAGTGATGTTAAATACGGTAGTTTTATTAGCTACTCGGTAAATTGATAAAATTATACCAGTACTTAAATTGGTTTTCCTTATGTTCAACCTATTTTCTTTCTTCAACAATGTAAACAAAATTTTTTTCATTAAAATTTCAAGGCTCTGGTGGCCAATTTGAATAAAAAAATGAATATACAATTTGGGTTTATAAAATTTATTAAACATAATAAGATGGTTTAATATATAAATTATAAAGTACAACTTAATATAGAATTATTATTACACTTTGAAATTAGTGTAAATTATCAGTGTTTTTTGTCTGTTCAATTTTCTATAAATATAGATTTTTTTTTGTAATGAAAATTTAAAAATTTCAAAGAATTGGTAAGAAAATCGACTAAATTGGGCCGATGCCGATATCCCCAAAATTGGCCGATTCTGCCTGTGCAGGTTAATCGGTAAAAAAAAAATATATATATATATATATATATAGGTAAAGTATGAAATTCAGGTATTCTATACAATACGTAGGCATTCAATACATTGCCAAATGGTTTTTAGGCAAAGTATGAAATGAAGGTTAATTAATGAATGTCAATGAAGGTTAATTGAATGCCCGGTTAGGTCAACTGTACTCTCTTGACGATTGGTTAGGTTGTCATGATATTTTCGTTTACTGTCAAAACTACGAAAATATCACGACTTAACCTAACCAATCGTCAAGGGCATACAGTTGATCTAACCTGCCATTCAATTAACCTAACCTACAGTAACTGTAATACAATATTCACTTCGTACTTCGCATAAAAACCATATAGCAATGTATAGAATGCCTACGAGTACGTATTGTATAGAATACCTAAATTTCATACTTGCCTGTAACATATACGTATATATATATATGATACTTTGTTACCCAAGAAAACTGGGGTAATAAACTATGTAGCAAATGTAAGGATCCTCCAAACTTACACAATTGCTCGGATACTTAACCAGGCTTCTCCACACCATATAGAATGATAACGCCATTAATGTTTGTTCTGTGGGTCATAAAGGATTTCGCTTAAAATATTATGATGCTGTACGTAAAGTATCTTATGTCCGGTTGATTTGGTCAGAAAAAGTGAGACACTGCCTTTACGTTACTAATATATATATATATATATATATATATATATATATATATAATATATATATATATATATATATATTAACGTAAAGGCAGTGTCTCAAAATTTTGTGGACAGTTGATTTGGGTATCCCGAGTCTACGTGATGTGGTGCGAATTGACAAGCTTGGATGTTCATCGATAATATTACGTACCGCATCTACAGCATGCTCAGAGACACTTGGACGTCCAGATGTTGACTCATTATGAACAGATCCCCTTCTTTTAAATTTATTAAGCAAATCATGAATTGGCTTGTCTGTTGGACCTGGCTTGTGAAATGTTCTTTCAAACCTCTTTCTAATTTCTTTGCATTTCTTTCTTTTAATTCGAAGTGTCACCACCACCACCACCCGTTCTTGTACATTCATTTTCATAGGGTTCTGCAACAAAAATAAATAAAAACCGTTAATTCAACGAAATAGATAGGGACTTTATAAGATTGCTTATAAAGTCCCTATCTATTTCGTTGAATTAACGGTTTTTATTTATTTTTGTTGCAGAACCCTATGAAAATGAATGTACAAGAACGGGTGGTGGTGGTGGTGACACTTCGAATTAAAAGAAAGAAATGCAAAGAAATTAGAAAGAGGTTTGAAAGAACATTTCACAAGCCAGGTCCAACAGACAAGCCAATTCATGATTTGCTTAATAAATTTAAAAGAACGGGATCTGTTCATAATAAGTCAACATCTGGACGTCCAAGTGTCTCTGAGCATGCTGTAGATGCGGTACGTAATATTATCGATGAACATCCAAGCTTGTCAATTCGCACCACATCACGTAGACTCGGGATACCCAAATCAACTGTCCACAAAATTTTGAAATCTACGATGAAGAAGAGAAGTTATACATTCAGGTGCTTCATGACTTACATGAAGAGGATTATCCAAAGCGAAGTGTAATGTGTGCCGATCTTGTTGAACACATTCAGAATGAAAATTTAATGGACCACATTCTCTTCGGTGATGAAGCAACTTTCCCTACGTGTGGAAAGGTTAATCGCCATAACTGCCGCATATGGGCTAATGAAAATCCAGTTGATTTCTATCAATGGGAACGAGATTCTCCTAAAGTTACTGTCTGGTTGGGTATGACCAAATCTAAGATTTATGGGCCCTTTTTCTTTGCTGGAACTACAGTTACAGGGCTTATTTATCTGAACATGCTTCAGCAATTCCTGGAACCCCAGCTTCATTTAGATATTTTAAACACCTTCGTCTTTCAACAAGATGGGGCACCTTGTCATTACGCAAACATTGTTCGGGAGTACCTAAATGAACGATTTTCAAATCGGTGGATGGGACGTGGAGGCAACAGGCCCTGGGCGGCTCGATCTCCTGCCCTAATAACGCCCTTGGATTTTCTTTGCATGGGGCTTTATCAAATCAAACATCTATCAAACGAGGGTTACAGATCTTCAAGATTTACGTGCTCGTATCATAACAGAAGTTACAAAAATAACCCCTGTCATGCTCCAAAATGTGTTCCGCAATGCTGCTGACAGATTCGAACTCTGTAGAGATACTGATGGTGCTCATGTAGAATCATATGCTTAAGTATTAATTAAATGTATGCCTTCTATTATATTGTTATTGAATTTTACCCTTTTTGCTACGTTTTCACTGAAATAGATAGGGTCTTTATAAACACCCTGTATATAATTATTTATATTTATAAAATGTGCACCGGTGGTGTAATGGTTAGTATCGCAGACTACGAATCCACTGGCCCCTGGTTCGATTCCTGGTGACGGCAGTCGGCGCGCAGCAAACCCAGCTGCTCATCCTTCTATACAATAAAATTGGTTGGTAGATGAATGGGTACCCTGGCTAGCCTAGTGGTTAAGACACTGGGCTTCAGTTCGGGAGGTCATGAAATCGAGTCCGGGCGCGGATTTTGTAATTTCTGACCACCCGTGGTGGGTCGTGGTTCGGATTCCACGTTAAGCTGTAGGTCTAAGGTGGATCAACAAGCTTGACCTTCCTCATGATGGACAATTCAGGAGGAAACAAAACCAAGGTCTTATATTTAAGACTGAAATTCCATGGAAGTATTTTTATTCTATTATTCTATTCTATTATGGACTCCACCTATGATTTACAAATATTGGTTATTTCTTGTCACTGAGCGAGCACTCACGAAGGCGTCTTGTAAGCAGCTTTTTCTTAGTTCAAATGTCTTCCTTTTGCATTCACCTCCTCAAAGCTGACCAAAGCTTTTTGACTGGATTTAGGTCTGGTGAATTTCCTGGTCAGTCTCTAATACCTGAATGCCGTTTTCATAAAAAAAACTTTCACAAAATTTGGAAAATCTTGCCGAAACAACCATTTCCTGCATCCGAACCAGTTGTCAGCGAAAGGCAACAACTTTTCTTTCGCCAATCACCACTGGTATATATTTTTGGTTATTAATCATTCCATTCACACAAACAAATCTCGTTCTATGGATTCCAAAGCAGCACCAAACCATAACCTCAAAATGTCTCATGGGGCAAGACGGGTGAATAGTTGATCCCTTGCCACTCTTCATTTTCCTCGCGAAAGATGTTCGAACTCCGGAAACCAGAAAATGAGACTCGTCGCCAAAAATTACCCAAGAAAAATTAACTCAAATTTTAACATATCTCACGAAAATATAAAAACACTGCAGATAATGAACGTCACACCCGTGAACGTGCAAAGCTATTCATAGCTGTATTATTTTTTAATTTGTAAAGTAGGTGCGAGTATTTTATAACACCATCAGGTTAGAAGGTAGCATTAATTATATCCTTTAGAGGTGATTGCGAAGAGTTTGAATATTGCGGATCATTCTTAAAAATGAATCGCAAACTTTGCATCACTTTTTCTAAAAGAGAAGTGTACATTTCCGACACATTCTACCCATTTCCAGTCGTCTACAGTGAAGCAACAACCTCTTTGTACGCATCTTTGCTGTTAATAAGAGCTTTTATACGATCGAATACTGTCCATGCGACGTTTCTTGAGCCTTTCTCACTGTTCTTGCGGAAGTTTTCAACGCACGTCTTTACAACTCTCTCTGAATGCTGTATGACGTTATCCTCGGGTCCTTTTTACAAATTCTCATAAGTTTTGAGTCGTTTCCTCACTCTACAATGCATCTTGTTCATGACGGTGCCATTGCGAGTGTATTACTGTATGATTCGATGCTCAACTAATTTTGATATATTTAAGTTACTAGATATTTGTCGAATTGATTTTGCAGTATGTTCATGCAAAGCAGTTATATACCCTATCGGCGTTTTTGTAGTTGTTTCTGGTAATTTTTATGTATTGCTTAGGCTACCCAGTAACTAACGAATGAGAAACTTCGTACATATACCAGTAAATCCAACTTGTAATTACGTAAATTATACTTTGGTTTGTTGGTTGTTGAGGTCGACATCGAATGAGGAAAGATTTTCGTACACATGTGAGACATGTATATTTGTACGTAGATTATATAGTGTTCTGTTTTTTCTGACTAGTACTAGCTATATATATATATATATACACCTCGTAGCAGTTCCGTGCGCTGGTCTCTCTCCACACGAAGGTCAAACTCGTGGAGATGCTGTTGTTGATCGAAGTACAGTTGGACGCTGGTCTAAACGTGAGATCATCGGAAAGAGGGAGAGCCAGCCTCGATGATGAGCCACGCAGTGGTCGCCCGGCATCGGCTGTGACGTCTCACACTGCGCAATGTGCTAACATCATTCGATCAAATCGGCGCGTCACACACAAGGAGCTATCACTGGAGCTAGGAATTAGTGAAGGAAGTGTGAATCCGATAATTCAGCAACTGGGATACTCAAAAGTGTGTTCAGGGTTTGTTCCTCGCCAACTGACTGAAGGGGATGACTTCCTTTCACGAACTGTGACTGGGGATGAGACTTGGGTACACCACTTTGAACCTGAAACAAAACGCCATTCCATGGAGTGGCATCACGTAGACTCCCCACGCAAAAAAAAAAGTTCAAAATGGTTCCCTCTGCAGGAAAGGTTATGGCCACCATCTTCTGGGATATGAAAAGGGTGATTCTGGTGGACATTATGAAGAAAGGAGAAACAATCAACTCGGAGGCATATATTGCTACCCTACAGAGACTCCAGAGACATATAAAGCGAGTTCGACCGGACAGGAAACTGGAAGACGTCCTTTTCCACGATAACGCAAGACCACACAACAGCCCGGATCTGGCACCTTCAGACTTCCATATATTTGGGCCAATGAAGGATGCTATTCGTGGAAGAAAGTTTGAGTGACGATGACGTTGTTGAGGAGGTTAAGAGATGGCTCCAGCGGAACCCAGCAGAAGTTTTACCAGCAAGGAATAAAGGCCCTTGTTTCGAGGTGGAGGAAAGCCGTAGAAAAGGATGGAGACTATGTGGAAAAATAACATCTTGTAAAAAAGGTACGTAACTACTGGTGTACAAAATTTCTGGAACTTAAACGAAACTTGGAAAGAAAAAAAAGGTGGGGCAAAATATATTGAGTGGCCCTCTTAGTTTCTTCCTTTCTATATGGGGACGTCAAGACTGAGCAGTATTCAAGTCTTGATATGATCAGTGTTTTCAGCAGGGGAATCATTACTTTCTTGTCCCGTCCTTTAAAGGTTCTCAGTACCAGTCCCGCGACTCTTTTTGCTTTGTTTATCGCCACCTGATTTTGTCTCAAATTTCGCATCGTCGGTCATTATAACCTCCAAATCTATTGTTTTCACGTTTCTCTGAATTTCCTGTCTATTTGGAGCATAATATGCTCCCTGTTTTAGCTCCTCATTTCTTCCCTATCTCAAGAGCTGAAATTTGTCGGTGTTAAATATCATGTTGTTGTCTTCTGACCATTGGTATATTTTGTTCGTGTCCCTCTGTAGGGCTTCCACCTCTTTTGCATCACTGATTTTTCTGCTGATCTTTGTATCGTCAGCAAAGGATGTTACTATACTGTTGTTGGTTACTTCATTGTCTCTGTCTGTTATCACGATAATGAATAGAAGTGGTGCCAATACTGTTCCTTGTGGTACCAAGCTGCGTACTTCCGATTCTGATTATGATAGATACCTTGGATTTTTACGACCGGCTGACGTTCCCTCGGGAAATTGTAGATCCATTATCCACTTTACCTGTTATTCCCATATGTTTCATTTTATGCCCTATTATACCATTATCACATATATCGAACGCTTTAGCAAGATCCACGTATATGACATCGTAGTTTTCGTTGCTTTCAAGTGCGTCTGGGATATTGTTATTGTGCTCTATAAGTTGTGATAGGCATGATCATCTTGATTGGAATTCGTGCGTGTTAATTCTCATTGAATCTTTCCACTGTCTCCAAGAAGTCATAGATTTTCTCTCTAACTATTCTTTCAAATACGTTGGTGAGATGGAACGTCAGTGACGCTGGTCTGTAGTTCTTTGCTAAAGATCTATCCCTTCCTTTATATATAGGGACAACAAATGCTCTTTTCAGCATGCTCGATATTTATATATACGTACCGAATATTCGGTATTCGGCCGAATAGTTTTAATGTTTTTAACCGAACACCGAATATTTGATAATTAAGGTAAATAACGTGATTTAGAAAATGGAGCTTTTTTAAAATTTATATATTTCAAAGAATAATTTTGAGCAAATCGAACTTGGTATAATGATACTAATAAGTAATAATCTTACGCAAAATGAACAACCATTAATAATAATTACCGCGAAACTAAAACCTAATAATTGAAATGTAAGGAAAGGAGATTTTTTTTCATGAAAATCGGCAGTTAACTCTCCCCTAATCCCACTCGTACGGGAGAAAATAGGCAATTATAACATTTGAACTCTCTCTATTTGTATTCTTTTAGGGCTTAGACAATAATTCTATTCAGTTTTTTACATTGACGCCTAATGACTCAAATAAAACTAATATTCGGTATTTGACCGAATAGGTTTGCAGTGAATATTTGGTGTTCGGTGAATTTTAGAATTCGGCACATCCCTTGTTGTATATATATACGAGTACTTTCTAATTAGACTTAATGTGGCGGTCGGAAGGCCGGAATAGCCGTAAAGTCGGAATAGCGGGGCTACCTCCTAAGCTATCACGAGTTTATAAGTTTATTACGAAAATCATATTGTTTTGAACACTTTGTATAAAATTACTGATATTTTTATTCCAAAATACCTTATTATTATTATAAAGAACTATAAAATAAAATAAATGCAAACAACTCACCAGATTATCCTTGCAGTCAGCATTACACAGTGATCAAAGAGTCTGCATGTTGGCAGTACTTAATTACAGTACTCTACATAAACATATTTATACTATTTTTTTTATTACCAAGGTCTTATTGTATATCGAAAGATACGCGGTTATGCGTTTATATTTCCATCTAATAGTACCCTCGGGTTTGCCAGACATAATATGTACAGTATAGATTTTAATTAAGTGTTGTTTATTGGCTCGAGTGAGGGGGAGTTAATAACGTGAAAATACCTCTGGATGCGAAAACGTTTTGGGGTGATGAAATGTCGTCAGGTTGGCATTTTTTATCCTGTTGTAACCTAATGGTCAATCCCCGCGTCTCAGAGTCAGAGGGGCCTGGATTCGAATCTTGGTGAGAGTTTTACAGGAGCCAAAATACAAGGTTTTATATATATATATATTATATATATATATATATATATATATATATATATATATACACTAAGTTAAGTAAAATGGAATAAAATTTAATTCCATTTAGTTCCAGTCGATTTACTTCCAGTTCTATTTTCTTCCAGGCTGGCTAATTCGATCTTATTCCATTTGGGCTTAATTCCAGTTAGGTTAGGTTAAATTAGGTTATTTTTAACATAACATAACTTGCGCGTCTAACCTAACCAATCTTACCTCCCCTTCCTAACTTTCAGAAAAGGGGAGCAAACTGGGCATTTACAAAGCGTCATGCTCCAGAAATCGAACCTAACCAAATTTAATCTAATTCAAAAGTAACCTAACCGCCAACCGGGCACTATGTTGTAGTTCAGTCTAATTCCAGTATTGTTCGACTTATTTCCAGTATGTTCGATTTACTTCCAGTCTGCGCGATTCGACTCTATTCCAGTTCCAGATTTTGGGTTCATTTTCATTCTTTTTACGATCCACTTCAGTCCCTAAAGCTAAATTAAGAATCAAATAAAATAAATAGTCCAATGTTATAATTATTTATTAAAATTATTGTAAAAACACAAACTGTAAAATTGTATTTATTTTATCAATGAAATTTATTTAGTTCAGTTAGGAAAAAAAATATCTCGTTTTTCATTTCTGAGATTTGATGGAGTGAGTTGCTTTCAGCTCTGAGCAGTGACCATCATTGTTGATCTTTTGCGTCATTAAAATTTTGGTGGTATGGCGCACGAGGCTCGAGCACTGACTGACAGAGAGAGAGAGAGAGAGAGACCCCCCCCACCCCCCCACGGTCGGAGCATGACGCGCGCTCGTCTCTGATTTATGAAAGCTCCTCCGAGTCATTTCCGTTATTTGGTGGTATGCTTTCAATTGTGCGTCTATTGTTTATTGACGTTATTATCCACAATTCCATTGTTTGTGCTGAGTACGAGTGGTTTCTCTTCATTACTCTGTCTGGCAACTGTCTTGTTGATCTTGTCGTTTTTTTTTTTTTTTTTTTTTTTTTTTTTTATATAAGAAAATCGGGGCTGGAACGTGTTTTCAGAGTTTCTTCTTCACCGTTGTTGTTGGTGCTATTTTTAGTTCTTGCCATGTTTTGTTTTAATGTGGCTGCGCGATGGGGTATTCCTCTCTATAAGTCTAGAGTCTAGACAATATAATAGGATGAAGTATGTTCACGTTTGGCTCAGAGTCAGGAAAGGCGAATACATTGTATGTTCAATAATAACAATATATACACGGTGGCCCAAACTTCAGGACACATAGGGGAATAATGTGTTTCACGTATTATGTTGGTTTATTCATAATAATTGCTCAAACTGCGACACTTTCACCCCGACACACTTCTCGCCTCTTTAAGTCGCTGTCACTTTTCTGAGAGTTGAGAACAATGTTTTTTTTCCTTTTGGCTTTGCTGATTAAATTCGTCTGCGACACTTCGGTACGTGTTCCCTTCCCATGTGTACATAGACCAACTTCACTCGCTCATCTTTCGTTAATTTCCCATCCATGTCTCACCTGGAACAGGGAAAACGAGCAGTATTAATATAAATCGGTTTCTCCCGCGTGTTCTAACTTTTGGGTCACTGTGTAGATTGATAGATAGATAATGGGAATGGTAATGAAATTTATAATTCTGGCACGCATCAATTTGTAATGTAATCATCAAGAATAAGAGGTTAAACAAAAGTTAGTGAGCGCTCGTAGCTCATTGGGTAACACCGTTTCCTTATAAGCGAAGTGAAGACACTGAGGTCGGTGGTTGGAATCCTTGTGGTGCTGGTAATAATGATACAGGGGTTAGAGCAGTGAGCCGCATTAGTTGTCCTAAGCGCTGTGCCAGTTTCTAGCTCTTCCTAAGTGATTTATATTATTATATAATAATAATAATAATAAATAATTATTATTATTATTAAACGAAAGTTAAAAACTGTTTCAAAGAGGACACACATGTGTTAACCGAACACCTGTGTGCTGCTCACTTCTTAGGTATAATGCGCTTCGGAATGCAGAAAGCAAGTAAAATAAGATCAGTTTAGAATAGTTTTAATAGTTTTGTTCTGTCGTTGAGGGGGAAATTGATCCATTAATTTAAATCTTTGTTTAATCTTTGTTCATTTTGCTTTTAACACAATGAAAATATGACCGTACAATGTTTAAAAACTGCAGAATATCCGAAATACCTCATTCGAATTATTTTTTCGGGACAACATTTCAACTATTTTTTGTCAAATATACGAAATAGAGCAGCTCCTCCCCTAATATTAAAAAAGGGGAGTGGGAGTGCCGACCCCCAAAAATAAGAAAGTAGAAATTTTGTAACAACCTAAACTGGAAAACAAATGAATAAAAATAACATAACTCAACTTAATCTATTCTCACTCATCATTCCTCTCATATATACACGTATATAATATATGTCTGTGTGTGTGTATACGTGTGATGTCATACTATGAACTTTAGCGGGCACCGTTTTAATAGATAAAAAATAAAATTCAAAATGCACGTAACCTAACCTACACTATTGTGGAGCCCTTCAATATCGTTTGCCTCTCATTCGGAGAAAGCTATATATATATATATATATAATCAGTGGCGTACGCTAGGGGGAGTCCATGGGGTCTGGACTCCCCCTTAAGAAGTAAGATTTTATATTCTAAATAAACATAAGAGTACATTTTTTGTTACTACTAATTACACTGGTCGACAAAATCGAACGTTTTTCTCTCATCAAAGCTGTATACATACTTTTCTAGACAAGATTTGTACGGTGATTCCAAATCTGATTTCGGTTTTCCTTTAGCACATCTAGTTATCAAATATGACTGGTGTTAATTTCAGCACAATTTATCGTAAAAGTACAACTTTATTCGTAAAGAGAAATGTCCACCAACCTAAAAACGTTGCGAGTACGATTTTCTTTTGTAAACCTTGTCCGGATCGTCGAGGTACAACATCCAGCGGTAGTCTTCCAGCATACTTTCGTTCCAGAAACCTTGGTAGCGATTTTCCATTGACTGGATGTCTTTATCGAAGCGTTTCCCCTGTTCGTCACTCACCGCGCCAAGGTTTTCGGGAAAGAAATCTAGATGCGAATGTAAAAAATGTATTTTCAAGGACATGCGACAGCCCATTTCTTGATATGCATCGAGCAGTTTCTGAACTCCATCTTTGTATGCGGGAGACTTGTGGTTACCCAAGAAGTTTCCATAAATCCACTTGAAAGCCTGCTATGCTTTTAGTTCTAAGGCATTGAGGCTTTCTTCAGAGCCTTCATCCTGCAGAACCTCCCTGATTTGAGGCTCCACAAAGATTCCCTCCTTCAATTTCGCGACATTGATGTTTGCAAATTTCTCAACAAGGTATCGAAACTCTTTCGAATTCGCCTTACCTATCGCTTTCACAAAATTTTTCATTAAGCCGAGCTTAATGTGGAGAGGTGGCAGGAAAATCATCTTTGGATCAACTAAAGGAACACACTGGACAGTGGACACTGGCCGTTCCTGGCTCGTATGTGCTTCTTTGATGCCAGTCACGTCTGATGTAATGATCCGCCGTAGCACGGCTGTCCCATAGGCATAGTAAACAACAGTATTTCGTGAACCCTCCTTGCATGCCTATTAACATACCAATGACTTTGAAATCACCACAGATATTCCATTGATGAGTTCTGTATTGGATTGCTTCGCGGAGTATATTCATGTTATCGTACGTCTCCTTTAGATGAACGGAGTGGGCGATCGGGATGGACGGCTTTAAGTTCCCGTTATGCAGGAGAACCGCTTTCAAGCTTCGCTGTAAGGAATCAATGAAGAGGCGCCACTCAGATGGTGTGTGTACCTATGACAAGTTCTCGAAAAGTCCATTGATATCATGGCAATAGCAGAGCGGACCGTCTACTGTAAAGAATGTCGCTAAATCATAGTTTTGTTTTCGGTAGTGACACACTCGGACGTTCTTCTCAAGTGTTTCTGCTTGAGTCTCGAAGAGAGAAGTTCTGATTTCTCTTTGGAGAGGTCTAGGTCTCTGATGAGGTCATTCAACTCGTTTTGGGTAAGCCTCTCCGGCTCCGATTGCTCTTCGTCAGGTGTGTAGTCAACATCGGCCGAAGGTCCCGCATCTCCGCCAATCGTACCTTTGTCGGAATCCCTTTCGTCTTTTAAAGAATAGAGTCCATGCTGTGGAGGTACCGGAATCGGCATCGTGTCATCGTGAGGGATCAGTCTGATCGCGGAGTCTACGTTCGGATAAACGATGTTATGCTTGTTCTTCACGGAGAATCCAGTTATGTTAACATTGCAAAAGTAACAATCGCCATGATGGTCTCTCGGCTCCCTCCATATCATGGGTATAGCGAACGGCATCGACTTTTTCCTTTGGTTCAACCAGTCACGTAATCCATTCGAACAAGCGGTACAGATAACATGTGGCGCCCACGCCTTATCTTGGTCGCCTAGTGGACAGCCGAAGTATAACTGGTAAGTTTTCCGAAGATCCATCGTTATTGTACGCCGTTGTGATTTAGTCGCGAACGAGCCGCACACGTAACAGAAATTGTCGGGGTGATTTTTACACTTTCGAAGCATGATGATCGATGAGTGGGTTGATGTAAATCACATAAAAAAATAAAATGTGTAAGTGGGCGACACAAAAAACAAAACAACACACAACTAGACATTTGACTGTTACACCAATGAATAAAAGGGTGTACATGTGCAACGTTTGCAAATTTGTGGCCAGCAACTGCTCTCGCCTAAAATACCACAAGACAACCTGCGGAAAGCCTAAGTTGAAACGACAAAATGCCATACATGAGGGACTTTGAGGGTACAGAAACGGTAAAGCAAAAACCTACACTTAAGCTGCAACGATAAAATACTCCGTTACATGTATAAAGGACGCTTATTATATATTATATATACAGCAATACCCCGGTTATCGCAAAGGATGCGTTCCTAAAAGTCATTGCGAATAACGAATTTGAGAATATCGGGGCAATTTTCTCCATAAGAATCAATGTAATTAGGGGGAATGCGTCCCCTACATACTACAATATAATTACAATGAGTAAAACAATTAAACTAGCATTTACCTTTGCTGTAAGTGCCAATGGCGTACCGGAGCTGGCATAAAGAGAAGGAGAGGGTGAGGAGTTACTAGGGTGAAGAGGGGCTAGGTTCATCGGCCTCCCCACTCGAGACGGCTGACACTGCTGCTGTAGGAACGAGGACTAAAAAGCCTATGGAATGCGGACTTAGAAGTTGGAGTGGCAGCTACATCAGGAGAAGGGGAGGATTTGGGCTGGAAAAGTGCATGAAGTGTCGGTTGGCGAGCTATCTTCCTCTTCTCCTCCAGAAGTTCATAGTAGGCTCGAATGTCGTTCGTGACGTTGCGGATAACAGTGGTGCTCCTTTCCACATTCGGGTCAACGTCCAACGCCATGTCCAGTGCCGTCTCGAATGAAGAAAGAAGCTTCCTCAACTGGAACGGTGAAGGTTTTGAGAGGACTCTCGGCCTGCTCCTCTTCGTCCACTGCTAGATGCTGCTCCAACTCGATCAAGTCACTTTGCGAATAAGCGGGATATGCTTTGCGAATATCGAATATGGGTGTTTAAATATCAATTGCGAATAAGCGGGGTTGTGAATAGCGAGGTATTGCTGTATAATATTCAGTATATAATATAGGCTAGGTTACTATACTCGATATTCAAGTGGTATTCCCCCACATTAGGTTACGTTACAAATTTTCTATTTTTTATTTTGGGGCTGGTACCCTACCCCCAACCCCCTTTATTTTAATTTTTTTGGGTTGGCACCCCTACCCCAACTCCCACTCTAGGCCCACCATAAATAAAACGTTATAAACAGTCTTCAAACAAAAATGTAAATACCGCCTTGGTGGTGTAGCGGTTAGCGTCGCTGACGACGAATCCATCGGTCGCGGTGTTGGCAGGCGGCAAAACCCAGCTAAGCCCGCCTGTTCATTCTTCCACACAATAAAAAATAATTTGTTGGGAGATAAATGGGTACCCTAAGTAGCCTAGTGGTTAAGACGCTGGGCTGCTGCTGGTGAGGCGTGGTTCGGATTCCAGGTTAAACTGTAGGTCTAAGGTGGAGTGACAAGTTTGATCTTCGTCAGAATGCACAATTGGTTTAGCGGAACATGTTAACAAGCTGAAGCGCTATCTATTGACTAGTAACTGAAATAAACGAAGATTAAAGGAAATGTGTTTAGAGCCTTATTACTAGTGATGGGACGATACCAAAATTTTTAACGATTCCGATTCCGATACGATTCTCGATTCCGATTCCGATTCTCAATATTTTTAAATATAATTCTATACTTGTTTTTCTGGAAATTGTCATATTTTACTCTGGTAAGATTAACTATTTACATTATGAGTATGGTAATATAAATTATAAATTATAATAGATTGGTTTAAAAATAAAAATCAACTGTAAGTTGTAACAATTCATTTTAATCTTCTTGATTACACATCATGGATATACATGTTTTAATGTATAGCTACAATACAATAAAAATAAAATTTGTTATCCTCTTTCATTTAAATTTTAAAGTTTACATTGCAAAACTGGTTCAATTAAAAGTTAAAGAATCGTTTTAAGAATCGGAAATCATGGTACAATTCTCTCGATTCCGATTCCTGAAAAATGCTCGATTCTTCCGATTCTCGATTCCGATTCCGATTAATCGTCCCATCACTATTTATTACAAGGGTATCTAAACTATTTTACACTTTTCGTTATTGAATATTCCAAGAGTTGCGTATTCTGAAGCCAAAATTTGCTTATATTCCTGTGCTAAAAGCAGAAATTTATTACTGCATATAAGGATTTTTAAATATGGTAGTAAATTTAATTGCAAATAAGAATCGGTGTAAACATTAGCCACAGATAGGAAATGTCTGCGATTGACTGTTTCAATAAATTAAAAACTTATCGATAAATTTTACATAAATCCAGTAAAACCTCCAAAACGCGATGAAACCCGATAAACCCCCAAAACCCCAATAAAACGCAGTTTTTACAACTCTCGTGAATATGGTATTAATCAGTATCAGTATTTAGACCAGAGGAACTCTTCCATTTTAACCTTTCTATAAACTATATATTTCTCCGCCCTTCAAACCATGTTGTAAAAATAGGCTTAAGATCCGTAGTCGTTTTAAGTCGTTTGAAATACATTAATCGTGAAAAGAAAGCAACAACGTCGCGGCTCACAAATGGGACGTATTTAAAACGATAACGTTTCGGCTGTTAACCAAAAACCGTCTTCTAGTGACTAGTATAAAAGTTTGAAATTAAATGAATCCGTGATTACAGTCTGAACCTCGTGGCACGCACGAGGTGTGACAAATTACATCGTCCGTTAACTAAATAACATCTTCATTTCACTCGGATCTTTTTAATTTAAAAATACATTAAATGACTGAAAGGCGTTTGTCTAACAGCGTTTGTAGCAAATTATTTAATGTGTCCCACGCGCAGTTTGATACGTAATATATTTTGTTACGTTATTAATCTGATGGAAAAGAGAACGAAGCCCATCATTTTAATTAAATTTATCGGACGGAGTCGGGTTCCTGAAAGAGCAGCCTAAATGCTAATTTTGCCGGGGGGGGGGGGGATTCTCTGTCGCCTGTAATTTATGGTCTAACTCTTTCATGGTTCGCTATAATATACTTATGTTGTCTCACCTATAAATATTGATTATGAAGACGAAGCTAAGGGTTTAATTGTCTTAGAGAAATGCTATCTCAGCATGCAATCACCCCAAATCCGCGACCACAACCCGTATAAATAAATAAATAAATAAATAAATAAATAATAAAGTCGATAAATAATGAAAAAACTTAATAAGTAAATAAAACTTTAAATAATTACGAACTTAACTAAAAATAAACGGATAAAAAACAGGCGTAAATAGGAAAATAAATGAGCGTAAAAGTTATACTCGTAAATAAATATGCAGCTCAAAATAAATAAATAAAAATGATGATGATGATGATAATAAAAAATTATTATTGTTATTATTATTATTAATGAGGTGTCACCTGTAACCGCGAAAGGAGTGACACCACACGGGTTGAGAACCGCTGTAAATAGGTCATTATTAAGGTTCTCACTTAGGATTTTTATTTTTACATGAAATAAGAATGAAGTCTTTTATTAGAAGTTAGTGTGAACCCTCAACCAGTATTATGTAGTCAGGGAGGAAGTACCTCGATCAGTTTAATTTTGTTTAGCCAAGATATAAAAATAGGAGTTAGGTTAAAGGTTAAAATTATATTTTGTACAAAAAGGTGTTTTGCGTCCGTTCCCAAACTTTCTGAAAATAATATATATTTTGCATTTTAAATTTCAGAAACATTATTCTTAATTTTTATAATGGGTCTGTTGTGCGTGTGTGTGAAATGGAGAGAAGTGCGGACGTATGTCCAATGGCCTTCGACTTAAGAGAACACCTTTATTTTCATTCTGACACGTTTTGTCGCTTTAGGATAGCGATACTTAACCATCTGTACAGAGGGTTGACAAAAGTAAATAGACATCACGCTGATTATCTCTAGAACAAATGTCAAAGCTCATTAGTGGAATAGTAGAACGTGTCAGCTTTACATAATATAATGCAAAGGGGAAAGCAACACTATTCTAAATCTTTTGATTCAATAAATCTGTTATTATTTATTGACTTTTATTATCAAATCAAAAACTAGAAAAAACAAAGGTATTTATTTACTTTTGTCACTCCTCTCTACAATCGCGTGCGTCTCGTGAAGAAACAAACTTGCTTCATGGCTTAGGTTTATCATCTTTTGAACACGATTGTTTTCATTATGTCCCCGACCAAATAAATTTGGAAGGGACATGCTGGTTTGCGCTTGTCCGTTCGTTCGTTCGTTCGTCACACTTTCGTGTCCAGCCTATAACTTTTGAACTGCTAAACATAATGAAATTTCGCGCACGTATGGCTCATCGCAAGACGAAGTGTCATGAGCAAGAATCACGTTGCATCGAAGGTCAAAGTCACAAATAGAGGTCAAAGACCAAGTGGGGGTTTCATCATAACTTTTGAACTACTCAAAATTAATTGATCAATGAAACTTCACACCCATATGAATGATCGTAAGACGATGTGTTGTGGGCAAAAATCGGGTCCCTGCATCAAAACTAAAGTTCTCAAATATGGGAGGGGACATTGATGTCGTTCCGACATAGTTCTTGTTTATTTAGGATTTAACTAGGGTGGACAAACGTCCGGTAATAAACCGGACAGTCCTCGTTTTTACAATTTCAATAAGTGTCTTCTAACGAAGAAAAAAATTAGATTTTATCAAATAAACGTAAGTTAAAATATTGTTTCGTTTATAGTTTCGTCATAAAATTGCGTAACTACTGCAGTGAATTTGTTTTTAATAAAAAACATTTACACCGAATGAATTAAAAATCTTAATAAATGCGTCCTCTTTTTCCAATGTTTGCGTAATGGCCACGCTAGATTTAACCCTCGTACTATATCACAAAGAGAACTCGCAGTTTAACGTGGAATTCAAACCTCATTCCCTCCGGGGAAGATCCAGGGAAAGCATCTTCATCGTGGAAACCTTTCAGATCCACGACTCGAACCCGCCACCTTCAGAGCTACAACAGCGGAACTAATAAACGAGGGTAACACTTTGAAACTTGATCTTTTCGCCCTTTATTTTGATTTAAGGTTGGGATGCGACTTACGAATACGCGTAACTTCAGGATGGAGAGTAATGTAATGATGGGGTTGTTTAACCTCCTTCGCAACATCTAAGGTCATATGACGAAGGGGACCGATAACTTTACTCGGAGTCCGAACCACGGGTCCCTATATAGGGGAAGGTGGGGCAACTCGCTACCCCGGGGAAACTCGGAACACCCCCTCTACAGCTCTGCAAAAATTAGAAAGTAATTTTTTCTTCCATTTATCTACCATCAGCGAATATTTCCCTAATTCATAATTGCAAAGCTGTAAGAACTTATTTTGTTGCTTTTTGTGTGTAAGCTATTATGGATCAGTGTTTGATTTTCACGTATCGTTGTGTCTGAAATTTCATCAGTGACCGCGAAGTACTGAAATTTGGGGAAAGGGGCGAAAAGGAACCCCGGGTTCCGAGTTGCCCCACGATTCCTTTAAACAAAAAATTGCAACGGCTTTCTCAAATTCCAGTTACATCTAATGCAAAGCTAGAACGCTATAAAAAGTGATACAGAATGGAAGGCAAAAGGTGAAGATGGATGTTTTTGTACTTAATGGGTCCAAATACTCGTCGTATATGCCTACAAAATTGTGATTTCCTTACGGGTCCCGAGTTGCCCCACCTTCCCCTAATCTGGATGCGGAGGAAGGTCCCCCATCCAGACCCAGTGTCACTTAATTTCGTTCATCGACGGGAAGCGGTGTTACGACACCTTTGGATTGTTTGCATTTACATGTACTGCACATTTTTTTATTATAATAGTAATATTAGATAGTTTAGAATCAAAATATGAGTAACTTTTGTACAAGGTGTTCAAAACAACAATGAGTTTCGTATAAACTGATAAACTCATGATAACTTAGGGGAGAGCCCCCACTATTCCGATTTTTCAGCTATTCCGATTTTTCAGCTATTCCGACTCTGGCCACCACTTATATCTATATTTATATCAGGGCTGTGCGGGTCTATCACTTTCGGGTCGGGTCCGGGTCTGGTTCATTTTTCTAATTTACTTTCGGGTCCTGGTCCTGGTCCCGGTCCGGGTCGGACCCGAAAGTTCACTTTCAGGTCCTGTCGGGTCTTTCAGTATATGACCCGGGTCTGGATCGGGTCCATTATTAAAAATGTAATAATTATAATCTGGTATAGGATACTAGGATAGGTAATAAGACTGCTACCGTGGCTACATTAACATGGTTTCTGAAACATAGTAAAACATTATATGGCTATACGGTAGTAGCCTAACCATATATTAATTAATCCGATTTTGGAAATGTTTGAAAGTAGGTGTATTAATTGTATTAATATTTAATAGTAACTAGGTATAGTTATACATGCATTGCTAAGGGGCAAAGTACGATGTATGATTGCTCTCTTCAGCCCCCTTATTCTAACAGCACTTGATCATATCGGACCCGTTGTCTGTTGCAATGGATACAACTTGTGCAGATCCCAAGTCGTACTCGGTTAATACAGACTGAATGGTTTGTTTCAAAACATCTATGAAATTAATTATTTATTACTGATTTAGATTTAAAGTAACATTCTTTTACATATACTGTAATATTGTACGATATATATATAATATATATATATGTGTGAAATGTAAAATAATTTTTTGTGTGAAATGTAAATAATATACCTGTATGCGAGCAGTGAAGTTCCTTGACAGCCAATGTTTTCACTTCAATTTTGTTTTCAGTCATATTGGGCTTGAATACCTAAAAATCCTCTATCTAAGCGACTGCAATAATCTACTTTTAAATGAAACATTTTTTTTAAGAAGTATTTGACTTATTTTTTTCAGCTATCGAGAGTCAAAGTAGCAAGATTTTTTCTGTTCATGTTTATATTCATCGCAGATAGAAATGGTTCAACCAAAATTTTAAATTCAATATCTTCTGCAATGCTAAAAGGCCGCCCGTCTATTGTCACCCACGAAATAAGGCCATTTTCTAAAGTTTTCTTATGAAGTTGCCGGTGAACCAACTTTAATTTGTTTAAAAAAGTTTTTAACACTAGTTTAGCCTACATTCATTCCCTTGGTTTGTATTTGAGTTTTCGAAGTACAGCTAATGCTAGGTAGGCTTTTATCATGATCCTCAACTTTATGGTATATGTTTGGGTGACACGATTTTAGGTGTCGCTTTAGGTTTGTCACATGATTGCCACTATACACTTTTCCACACTTTTCAATTTGGCATGTACAGTAGATGTTTTATCAATATTATTATACCTATTTAAAATATTCATTTGTAAGGCTAGTTTTTTTGCTACCACTCTCCACCGAAGAAAGACCTTGAAAAGGCATTGCAAATATGAATAGCAAACGAAGCACTGGAGACTAACCAATGTACACAGTACACAACTCGCAAACAATAAAATATATTAGGATTAGGCTATTCTTCCGTCACCGTTAACTCTCCACTTCCAGGGAGTCATTCGGAGGGTGGAGTGATAATTCAATACATTGTTGCCAAATCTAAAGACGTGTACACAAATTTTGTAAACTAAAAACCCGGCTGTGCGGGTCCTTCACTTTCGGGTCGGGTCTGGGTCAATTTTAAAATTCACTTTCAGGTTCGGGTCCGGGTCTGGGTCAATTTTAAAATTCACTTTCAGGTTCGGGTCCGGGTCTGGGTCTTATCTCACTTTCGGGTTAAACCCGGGTCTGGGTCCGGGTCCGGGTCCGACCTGCCAGCCCTAATTTATATATGCGCGCGCAGACAACTAGCCATAAGTAAGTTTGAGTGTGCGCTAATTCACAGATGTAATATGGTAATTGTGAGGTTACACATTTGATACCTCACAATATGAAAATATGTAAAAAATCTAGAAATATTTTTATTGTAAAAAAGATGGTTAGGTTAGGTTCGATTAAGGTTTGGTTTCGTTTGGTTAAGTTAGGTTAGATTATGAGTACGTCACTATTTAATGACAACAAAAAGAATTCAAGTTATTAACTCTTTGTCCCAGCGATTCCATATGGCATCATCAACAAAAAGTACGTGTAATTTCTTTAGATTAGCTTCAATGATGCCTTGTGGCATTTGAATATAACCATTAACTGTGTACCAATATCTGGCAGTGTTTTGGACATTGGCCTGATCATTTAGAACCCAAAAAGAGATGCAAAAACTGTATAAAGGGCTACTCTCGTCTAAAATGCAGAAAGTGCGATGTACCATTATTAGTCCATGAGCCAAGACCCAAAATTTCACATATCGGTACCATCTGAAGTGACAAATTCTAGTTGGTATTTTTCAGTGGCAATACATCTCTAGTTTATGTTTTGATATGATAACCATGGCAGAGTGGCAGCTTATTGATGGTAATCGCTTCTTGAATGGACATACCCGTCGAGCGATCGTGCAGACTGACACTTTGTCCGTATCATTGATTCCGAGATTACCATCCTTCTCTGGAGGATTAATACGATCTTAACCACTCATAAATACTCCTGGAACTCCTTTTGCTAATCTAAGTAATAATTGTGACATGAGCATACAAATTTTGTGATTGAATTGTGACATTTTTGATAGAATTTTGAAGTTCGATTGAAAAAAAAATTGGCTTTTTCAAGGCACTTTTGACGAACTAGAACGTTCCTAAACTGTGTGATACAATTGATTTTAGGGAAATTTTAGATTGAATGAAACAAAAATCTAAGTTGTAAACATTTATTTTCCTTACTGTTCAGGCACTAAATGGCTGTTTGCTTGAGCTTACAACGTACAATCTGATATGTTTATTTTTCACCATACCACGAAATCATTCATCTCCACTATCGTCTGTATCAGAGTCTGTTAGCTCTACAGCTGGCTCTTCTTCATTGGCATGGTTGTCACAGGTTTGCAGTTTGCACATGTCTGCGCACTTCAAGCCATTGCTGAGGCAGGTACACTCTGGTAATTTACACAAACGTGTGCACTTGCAGGAGAGCAACTGCAAAACAGCATCTGGTGCAGGTGAGCCACGCATCCACTCGATAGTCAGCTTACCATCATCATCTGTTGTCCAGCCACACCCATTCGGGCTTGGAATGAAGGGATGACTTTGCAAGTTTGCAGGCACCGCCTTCAGATGGCAGTCTGATAGTTGGCTCGCAGGACATGCATGAACAGACAATCCTCACAAGGTGGGAGCTGACCTGACTCAACCTCTCCACGTCTGACACAGAAGAGCTGGTAGCGAAGTGTATTCACTTCAGTTGTGTCTGTTGAATGCAGGTACATGTAGCAGGTGTATGTTGAAACTTCTGAAAGAGGTTTTGGACAGCAATCCCATTCACTCTGTGAGAGGTTCCCTTTCCACTAAGTGTCTCCTCAGGTCTGTCAACATTGTCCCAGGCCAGAGTTGTGAAGACACCTGGGTAGACATTTCCTGGCAGTGGGACATCATCTTTCGAGAGTTCAAGCTTTTGGAGACAAAGTGCTGTGTCAATCTCCTCAACCTGTGAGTAGGAGACACCGTGGTCAAACCGATTCAGAGTTCGTATCAGTTGTGTGTTTCCTGTCAAAAACAACAGTGAATGGGAGCAGAATGTGCTTTGGTGGCTTTCTCTCTCCACAGGTGACAGCGAAGACCAAATCACTACCGAAGAAAGTGGCGAGTCGCTGGACTCTTTCAGAGGGGTTTGTAAACTTGCGCACTCCAGTCAGCAGGGTATACAGAAACTGAGTGACAGATTCTGGAATGATGTTCTGGTTCTGCTCTGTGTCGGGTGGCCGTGAATGACTGACGTCTTGCTTCTTAATCTCATTTCTCATATGCATAGCTGCTTTGCTTAAGACGTCCGCATTTGAGTTTGCAGCTCTTTCTTCAAGCCGTAGGCTTGTTTGGCAAGTTCTTCCATTGACAAGCTGTCTGGGTAGAGGAGAAGCCTTCCATTGTCATCAGAGAAGACGTGGATGGAAGCTCCTAGCTCACCTTCCAGTTTACGACGAATATGTTTCTTGGTCGACTGTTTGATTTGTGCGACGCCAAGAGATTTCATGGATCTCTCAAATCTTGATGCGAGGTCTGTCAAGGGTAGTATTTCTGGGTTTGAAGAGAGTTCATTCCTAATATACAGAAATAGTTCTTCATAGTCCTGCCTCTCTGTACTTTCATACTCTGCACTTTCACCGTGTACTTGTTCATCACCTGCAACTGAGCTGGCATCAGGCCCTCCTCGCGTGTACAGTCTGTAGCATGTTCTGTGGTAATGTCCCTCAGCAGCAACCAATTCTCTGCTCAAAATAGCCAGGATTCTTTCATCTAGCTTTAAGGTTGCTGCTTTCTGGATGTTTTCATCTGCACGTAGTTCGACACGCTTGACGAGAGTCTCCCTCGTGTTTTGTCCTTTCAGGTACTTGTTTGTTTTGTCGCAGAAAATGCATATTTTATCATACACTCTTGAAGTGCTAGGTGCATCTCTGGATAGCCTTCTAGAACTGTCTGTTGCACTTTCTTCTGTGGTATCTTTGGAAACGAGATTGTCAAGAAGTTTCTTCATTATAAAAATGCTACGGCACTTGCGATGGTAGTTTATTGGCGGGATTTCGCTTTCTGGGAGGTCTTTGGCCAAGTTCAGAACTGGGACGTGCTGTCTGATCTCTGCGGCCCTCAACAAAGTTTTCCACGAGTTCAGGTCTGTGGGTAACACCAAAGAGCTCGAGTCATCATTAGAACAGTGGATGAGACAGTCTGTGCGTGCCCGCTTCTTTGGCAAAGCGCTGCCTTCATCACTACTTCCAGGATCCACAGCACTTCAGGGACGTCACCACACTCAGTCTAGAAACCTGCGACGTAAAAACAAATCAATGTCAGCAAAATCAAAATCAACAGTAAACAACTATTAATGATTCGAATAGGAATCATCTTGATTAAAGATATAAATATAAGAATTTAGTTCATTTATCATGTAGATATAACGATATACGTGTAGTCCAGGCAATTTGTAGTTAGACCTGGGCAAAATTGCTTCAGAAGCTTTCTAAACTGTTTCCAGCTCAGGAACCATTGCCGAATAACATATCCAAAATCCGACAAAATTAGACCCCGGGAACACCCCCAAAAATGAAATTCAAAATGGCGGACTGGATGTTTCCTACGAAAAAAAAAAATATATAATTTACGCTTTTATTTATAGAGATACATTTGATGCTTTTTCTTTCAGTTGTAATGTTTTAAATAATTCAACAATATACAACACAACCAGTTATTACGCAAATATAATGTTATATAGCTTTTTACAGATTTTTATAATAAATAATACAACAATTATTTTTTTCCCAGTTTCAAGTTATGTTCATTACAGAAGAAGTGATACCTGGTCACAAACATACAGAAATTAATCCTCTTCATCACTATCATCGGATAGATTACCGGTACTTGGGTTGTTATCGCAACCACTGATTTGGCACTCGCCACAAGCGGCTGAACAGGGCACTCCATTACGCTTGCATCCACATCTTGAAGTAGCACATTTCGTCTTGCAGGAGCAGCGGATCATGTTGAGTAGATAATTTGGAGCTGGTGGCTTGTCGCAGGATGTAGGGTAGTAGGAATTATTCTTTACATACCAACCCCACTGTTCTGCATCGATCTTCTCTTCTGTAGACTTCCAGATTAGTATTTGAAAGTATGTGCGAAAGCTGTGGTACTTTGTGGACGCATCGGTAGGTGGCAAACGTTCGGGTGTAACAAAAGATTTAGCTGTAGCTACCTTTTCAACTAACATTCGATGACGTAGTGCGTTAGTGGATTCAAGTGTTTTGCAGCCATACAACAGAAGCATTGCCTTTCTTCCAGCGGCTTCAATGTCAGAGTGTTGGCAACAATCAGAACAGAATGTATTTGCAACTGAACGGAGTTCAGCCACCTTCATCAGTGTGTCGAATGCTTTGGTTTTACCGATCGAAAAAATTCTGGATGTGCTATCACAGCCCGTGAAAGCATGCACAAACAGGAGATACTTGCAGATGTCATTGCCTAACAATGATTGAATGCTGAGAATATCATACACAGGATTAGGAGATGGTCCCCGTCTTATATCGCTGCGATAGTACAACTTGAAACCACTGTCCTTGGCATGGTACAGAAGGAGAATCAGCAAGTCAGTGTCTTCCCCTATTACTGTTGTAGTTGCATTTTCTGATGAGGAAACTGCTGCACGAACGATGTCCACATCAGCATCCCCATCTGCGTTGTGAACAGTACACCCGTGCTTCTTCAACATCTCACCTACGAGAGAAATAAATGCTTGCTTGTTGTTTTCATTAGCCAAGAAGTGTTCCTTCTGGCCAACAAACTTCATGCTTGGACTGAGATTCACATTTTCTTGTCTTGGTGCTGCGTCTTCTGTGGGTCATGTCCTTGATCGTAGGAGAGCTGCTGTAGCCATCAAAAACAATGATTGCTTTTCCATATGTTTTCAGAGTGAAATCGGCATATGAGTTGGCGATGCTGTCATATGTTTCATCTTGACGCCAGGAAACACGATGTAGTAGAGATCCACCATCCAATACGTACTGGTCTGTGCACTGAATTTCTTGAACTTCTTCCATGCGTAAAGTGTCAGTGTATTTGATTATTGCATGAGCTAGCTGAGACTTATCGGGTTTCCTCAAGATACTTCGTGATTCGAACAATGCAGGAGGATATGCACACAGTTCGTAACACATGACATCTTCAAGATTCATGTCTCCGCCAGTGGCAACAGTCATCATTCTCTGAAACAGTAGTGCAGGATCTACTTCTATATCTGAAGCATCAGTGATCACAACGGCAGAAGCAGATCCTAGTGTTTTCACTTTGTCAGATCTTTTGGCAGAATATGTAAAGGCTTGTTTCCCAATCATTTTTACGACAATGTTCGTACCGATTGAATGCAATTGATGAACGTTAACTCCAGGATCAGCAGTTAGCCCTGTTACAATGTTGCAGAGACCCGAGGAGTAGAATGGAATGGGGATAAGGATTCCAGACGTTCAAGTACTTTCTTCATGTCATTACTGTCCCTGATTTGTCTACTTCCCCTCATTTCCTTGTGCTGTTCACTACTTTCCAACAAAACTCTGGTGTATTCCTGCATTGCTAAGTTATAAGTGGAACACAGAGGCATAGAAAAGAGCCACGTTGTCCTTTGGATGTCTGTAAATCCACTTCCGCGTGTCAGTCCGCCTCTGCTTTTCAGGGAACGCATTAGTACTTGTTCTATCACCAGGTCTGTGCCGAGTCCGGCCCATAATCTGTCGCTTCTTCTTACCACAAACTTACCTTCCTGGAACATTTTGTTAACGGCTGGATTTTCAGAAGGCAAACTTAACATTTTCTGCAGGTACAGGTATATCGATTTCAGGTAATTGTGATGTCCGGCTGCTGCAATTATGGGGATGGTCTCCAGCATAGCTTGCAAGTGCAAATCCCACGAGCCGGTTCTGTCTGCTGTTATCAAGGAACGTGCAATGTTGATCATTCGCTGATATTCCAACCAGAGTTGACTTGTTTGCGAAGTAGATTGTAGGTCAGTTTTCTTCGCATCCAAAGTGGTAGCAATCTGAGACAATGCATTCGAAGATTCCACATCCTCAACTGATTGTTTGGCGGTCATAACATCGTCGAGCAGGTCACAAGCTTCCTTATGCAGGTCATGAGGAGTTCCATCTTCATTACGAGGGAAAACGTCTGCGACTAGTAAGGTACTAAGAGCTGCATCTACTATCATATGACCACGTATCGCTCTTGAAACAGCTTTTCCAGACATCATGTGTTGCACGGCATTTGGTCCGTATATTTCTTGAAGTACTTCAGACAATCCTGAACCATTCATAAGAGTACCGACTGCTCCCAAAAGATTCATCAGAGTGTGAAATGATCCCAGCATTAAAACAATGTCCTGCAGGTCTCTCTGTTCATTGATGATTTGGAAAGCTTTCCAGAACAAAGGCTGATCAAAGGTAATAATGCATGGGACTTTTTGATCTCGTGCTATCTTGCTCAAATATAGTAATGTCGAAAATATGCAGGTCATGTCAGTTGGCGACATATCTATGATGGGAAGGAACGTGATCGACGCCACACCTGGATGTGAGACACTTGATCCACCGTGAATTGCCTGCATTGTTCCGGACCAACTTGGACCTGATCTTTCTGCTGAAGATATCTGCCAGAGAAGACTAAGTCGACTTATGGTGGCAGTGGGTACTGGAAGTTCGCGGAATGAGATGTCCCTCAACATGCTTCTCGCGTGTCTATATTCCCTAATGTCAACGGTTGCAATCTTCTTAATGTCATTGTCACCAACAGTACGCCTGTGAATAGAAGGGTGGATCTTGATCTTCGGAGTTATTGCGGCAATCATACCCATTCCATGAAAGGTATTCTTCCCATCCAAAGTGCAGACATCATGATCGCGTTATCTGCTGCTAGAAGGACTGCAGTGATTTCATCAACAGTAAAAGAGCCAGACCCACTTGCCAGCGCCGCGTTTCTTTCGAATCTTGTTACTTCTGCATACGACGAACAGTAACCCAGCTGATGGAGAACGTCAATAAGGTACCTTGACCTAAAGTTGTGGTGTAGCTGAACCGACAAACCGATCTGTAGTGGACATAGTAATCCTCTAGGACGGGTTGCTTGCATAATGCTCTGCCCAATTGCACCTATTTTTCTTGAAGCATCCTGTCCCGCAAATGCTTTTGATAATAGCAATTTCAGACTGTTGGGAATGTAATCAAGAGCACTTTCTGCAGTGATGTCATTTGGAGATGGATACACATCTTTTCTAGGCGAGTCGACAGACTTGATATCACTTCTGATTATTTTTGCAGCAGCTTCTACTAGGTAAATCTTCTGTAGCTCTATATCTACATCACATTCTTTCGACTTTGTGATAATCTATAAGAATTTCATTAGCTGTCTCTCGTAGTGT
Source organism: Bathynomus jamesi (assembly GCA_023014485.1). Taxonomy (NCBI): domain Eukaryota; kingdom Metazoa; phylum Arthropoda; class Malacostraca; order Isopoda; family Cirolanidae; genus Bathynomus; species Bathynomus jamesi. Next base: position 167,857 of record JAJOZX010005911.1, read on the forward strand.
TACTACATCTGCCTTCCCACTTTCACCTGATATTATGATCTTGTCTCCGTAACGTTCTAAAAGCTTTCTCTTCATGTGCCTGCGTTCGTAGACAGAGCTCTGACTTCCTTGAAGATATTCCTCCATTTTGGAAATTAGGTCTCCAATCAACAGTTGTTCATCATCATTCTCTTCCAGGTAAGCACAGGTCTGAAGGAATGCTTGGTGTTGCTCTTCATTAGTTGGTCTCCCTTTCTTCGAATCATGATCGTCGGAGGAGTATGCGCGAGGAATGTTTTTTCCACTTCGAAAATTTACGCTGCAGGTGTGATGGTAGACACAATCTGCAGCAGGAAGATCACGAAGATAATACTCCAGACGGCCTTTTACATTAAACGACCATTCATCGCAGCGGCTTTCACAGCACCTTTTTATGGTTTCGGAGAACTCTGTAGTTCTTATTTTGACATGCTCTGATTTTGGTTTGTGTTTGGAAAAAAAGTCCACAAAGGTATCACAAAACAAACAGTGAGTAGCACTGGAAAATGCGTATTCATGAAAACGAGCACTTTTCCTTGGTATTGCTCGGCTGCGGTCTGTCGCTTCTTTATTTCAATGGTCTTTTTATCCGTAAACCTTTTCCTACATACAACGTGAACACTTATTCCAGCTGTTGCAACAACATCGCTTCCACGGCTGCGGCTGGATGCATTTATACCATCTGCTCCTTTTTGCGAGATGTGAACCACTTCCTGTCCGCTGTCCAATTTCTCCTTACAAATCACGCACAATTCTTCAGGGGTCTGCATTCTTGAAGGCGGACGCACACCGAGTCAGCCGTACACCGAGTCAGTCTGAAACAGAAAACACAAATTAATAAACTGTGTTGCAGTATTTAAAAGGAGTACATAATAACAGTTTTAAAGAAAATGACAAGCACAAATACGCAGATTTGATAGTGGGTAGTAGGAATTAAAGAGTTGTATACAATATAAGTTTATAAAGATGTAGCAATGTCCATTCTCACATACACTCCATACAGTATATTTTATTTACATTACGTGACGTCATAGTTTAATACTAGCCGCCTAATACAATTTTTAGTGTCATATAGGTTAATTTAGAAACGAAAATGTGTTTTAAAACATTTTACTGATCAAGAAAAACGTCATAACTCTCTCTACAAAGCGAAATTAAAATTTATTGTATTTCGTAGGAAACTGCCAGTCCGCCATTTTGAATTTCATTTTTGGGGGTGTTCCCGGGGTCCAATTTTGTCGGATTTTGGATATGTTATTCTGCAATGGTTCCTGAGCTGGAAACAGTTTAGAAAGCTTCTGAAGCAAGTTTGCCCAGGTTGAAGCTATTTTTGCTCTAGATTGCCTGGACTAGTGTGATATATATGACTAAGCTGCCAATGCAGAAAGGTTATCATACATTAATGTTCTTATATTGACCCTATAAACATCATAGTACCACTAAAGTTTTGCCACTCTAGATGGTACCGATATCTGATCTGGCTCATGGACTGTGTGTTTAACAAAGAACACAAACTGCTTTAATGCATTCCATTCGAAGTACATAGTATGGTCTATCGTTGTGTTTAGCAAAGGACAAATATTGCTTTTATTTGTTTCATTCAAAGTCCCAAAGTTATGTTAGTTTCTCTTATTACTTGATAGCAGGGTTGGGTCAATTAAGTTAATTAACTTACTTTTTTGCCGATTAACCGATTAAGTTAATTAACTAGTTAAATATAAAAAAAAAGTTTAACTTAACCCTTCAACGCCGGAATTGTTCGTAGGGCTAAGTTATGAATGCGTGTATTTGAAAGGTTACCAAGGTCGTCCTTTTAGGGTTAATTGAAATATCTCCAAATTAATTAATTAACTTCAATTAATTTTCCTATAAAAATGTTTGTATCTCTCTGAATGAAATGTACAGTAATAGGCTAAGAGCTGAAAGGTTTGAGAACCTCATCTTCTGTAAAGTTAATAAGCACGTTTAATTTGTAAGTGAAGTATATATTTTAGGTCTAATTTGACTATTGTTGGTAAGGAATCTGGATTATGTTGTGTCAATAGTGTACAATATAAAACGTAGTTTAGAAAACAATTTCTTAAGTTCATTTTGCCTTCATATTTAAAATGGAAAACAATTATATGCCTAAAAGTTGAGACTTGTTGAGAAAAGTTGAGTTGAGACCATAAACAAATTTAATTTACTTATAAGAAATGGAAAACTAATAAAAGCTTATGGAAAAAATTATCCTTATGTCTTGCCCTGTAATAATATGCCAAAAATACATATAATTTATCAAACATTGACAACCACACATACAAGGTGATCCCACATAATTGCAGGATTATCATTACCTTGATTAGTTATATATAATGAGTCTACAGACTACTTCCAAAAAAAAGTTATTCAATTAACTAGTTATTTTTTGATAATAAAAACCCACTCTAATAGACAGAGTTTATTTCTACAACAGTTTCGATGCCCACTGGCCACTGACCTTTTTCTGTATCACACCGAAGAGGATGCCAGTGGGCATCGAAACTGTTGTGGAAATAAACTCTGTCTATTAGAGTGGGTTTTTATCATCATATTTGACCTTCACGTAGAAAAAAGTGAATTTTTTTGCCTTTAGTTAATTTTAAAAATTTCCATTAACTTAACTTAATTGGTAAGAATCTCAAATTAACTTAACTTTAGTTAATTTTGGGAGTTAATCGATCCAACCCAGCTTGATAGCGTCAATGGAATCATATAATTTCTAGTGTAATTAATTAAGTGAATTTTTAAAAAAGTTTCGTTTAGGTTTCCATACCTATTTTTAACACTTTTAAGTGTTAAAATTTTTTTTATTTAGCTCAAAACAATAATTTGGGACAGGAGTAGTTAACTGCGTCCGAAATACTTATTATGCTCTTCTCGGTTCGATGGTACTAAAGTTACGGTAAGCTAAATTAGGTTTGGTTAATTAGTTTTTGCGCTATATAGATTTTGAAAAGTCGGTACCCCGCTTATGCGAATATGCGCACGTGTGTGTGTGTGTGTGTGTGTGTGTGTGTGTGTGTGTGTGTGTGTGTGTGTGAGAGAGCAGAATTTAAAACTACTCTTGCGTAATGAGTGAATGTGTGAATACGAATTCATAGACTTTCAGTTAAGACCTAGTTTTAATGATAGTTATAGAAAGGATCACATTTGGTAAATAAATTAAAATACGTTGACATCGTGGACAGTGATTCCATTGTGCGAGTGACGCGAAAAAAGTATCTTTCTTCAGATATTCTTCCGTGCACGAGAAAACCACTCTGCGAGCCTTTCATTATACCCAGAGTCGTTGAAATTGAAACCCGCTCCAGATTAATTGGAAGCTCCGTTCGTCGAAACCAATTGTAATCAGTATTTTTTGAATGCGCCAATAAGGCATCATTTAATTGCGAATGGGACGTTAAGGGGGATTTGCGTATAAATAATAATAATAATAATAATAATAATATCCATGAGATATCGGATAATAAACCAGATCTTACCCAATTTTTTGTTATGAAGAGCCAAAAAGGATATTGAATGAGGCTGGTATGACGTTTAGGAAATGATCAACAAATTCAAAGGAATTATGGTATCTCATAAATGAAAATGGGAATGGTATCCCCTCCAAAACTAACCTCCTATTACTAGGAACGAAATGGAATTAAAAAGAAAATCTTTTTTTTTTCTACAATTCGAGTACTGATAGGTACATTAAAAAGGGAATCCTTCGCATTGCGGGGAACGTATTCTCCGTATTCATGGAATGGTTAAATCCATTCCCATTCCTAAACAACAATTTCTAAAAAAGGCGAAAATAAGTCCGCAATATTATCTAAGATTTGATTATTCGGTAGTTTGAAGCGTTTGTTGAAAATTACATCACGTGTATTTAGATATTAGAATTTTAAAGGTAACTGCTCGAAAGGAAACGGTGAAAGAGGTATTCGTTACATCATCACAGAGATGAAATCAGTCATCTCTGTTGGATTAAACGCGTACACGAACCAAATTTCAAAGAGGAAAAAGCATTTTCACTCAAAAGAACGGGCCGAAGATAAGAATAATATAAATAAATTTTCAAGATTGATTAAACAGTTAAACTTATTCCTTTTCATAGGCTTAATTTGAATTTTTTTGTATGTATAGAGCTGGAATGTATAAGAATTGCGGATGATGCCCAGTGTCGCGTTTTGATACGTCAAAAGATCATGTTTCTGAAGTAATCACTGAAGTCTCGTATGAGCAACTAGATCATGCTGATGCGGGTGGTACATCGGGATTAAAACGTTGGTGGGTGCCTCACATGGGACAGATTGTAAAATCAGTGATGGGCAAATGCGTTATATACAAAAAGTGCGGGAAATTATCATTGTGTCAAACTCTTCCTGTAAAAGTGGAACGATTCCACAGACAATACTTTCCTGTAACAGTGTCGATTATATCAAAGCACTAATTATAAATTCTGAAAGCGATAGTGTAAGGTTTATAGTGCCTTATATTTATATAGTCGTATAAACCTGCTCGGTCAAAGATCAGTACATCCATTGTATAAGTAATAACAGTACCGCAAAATTTAGCATTTATAATACCATATACGGCATTCATATTTCTAGCTATTACCCCTGAATTTTACAAGACTCCGGGGAATGGTACGAGACGAGAGAATTGGCGTAGCAGTTTATTCCGTCTCAAGCTTCCTCGTGCGGATGTTTCTGGGAAAGATTAAGCGAGTTAACTAAACTTTGAATTTTAAAGATACGAGGCAGAGCTTTCGTAATAAATGATAAGTTAACAATAATGCCAAATGTGGCGAGAAGAGTCAATGATCGACCATTATTAACTTATTCGAGTGATCAGTTAGATGATTAAGGTACACTCTATTACTCTACCGGAAATGCTGTATGGATATAAAATTATTTTACTTTGCAAAATGCCACTGAATTCCCCAATTAGGAAGATTTAGAATCGATTGGATAGTGTTCACTCGATAAGAAATGTGCCATGTTGTTGCATGATTCAACCCTAGAACGGCTGGTGCAAGAAATACGCCTATGTATATTAAGAGAAAGAACGTACGCATAAAGGCTATAAAACATCCCACTAAACCCAGGCTAGAAGCGCATTATTAATTCATGATGAACATGCCAGGCTAATTCGGTAAATGGTAGGGATGTACCGATATCGCTTTTTAACCGATACCGATAATTAAAAACGGTATCGGCCGATACCGATACCCAGCACTCCCTCAGATCGCAACTTCCTGAGTACAGTTTTAATAAATAAGCTTTTTACTCATAGCTAATAGTTTTAGTAGGTAATATAATCTGAGTTATGATTTTAAGGAAATTTCCTTGGGCAAGGTTTGAAACAAATTTTTGGGACATTTTTTTAAACTTTTTCAAAATTTGAGCAGCCTACTATACATATTCCATATATTCAAGTATGAAATTTTTTATTTTTTGTACAGTATCATAACATTGTAGTTGCTAGAAATCGGCTCTCTCCTGAATATACAGAGCAGCTGCTATTTTTACACGAGAACTTAACCCTTGTGAAAAAATAAGAGTTATGTGAAGTGATAAAACAACAAAATATTGGAAATTTCATCCTCTAAATAGTCTTTTATTCATAATTTTGGAGAAATCGTACTTTTGAAATATCGGCCGATACCGATATCGATAAAAATCTACCGATATAGTGGTACATCCCTAATAAATGGTTTATGTTGTCACCTTCATACACAGAACATATACTGAAAAAATTTCAACAACCGAGAAAGTGTCTCAAATAGATAGTTAAAAAACCTGACAGTACTCCCAGTTGTTCGATAAATTGACCACAGTATAAACCAGCGAGAAGACTCGGTAGTGAAAATCTTTCAATCGAGGATTATAAACATCACTTCTTTCGTGTAAATGTGTAGAAGTTAATAATTAGATGAATCTTTGCAGGGAACGTATAGGCAGAACTTGGATTACCTTCAAATTTAAAAAGAAAAAATAGTTATTGAAATATGGAGCTGAAAAGATGTTCAGAGCGTTACCTAAGTGCGACATGCTTAGAAAAAGTTTTAATTCTGCCGATCTAGGGGGTGCGCGAAGAAAATTTGATGATTCTGATTTATCACTGTTTTTTCATAGAAAGTTTTTGAATTTCAAGATGACCGAGAAAGAAAATACTCGCTAACACAGTCATTCCTAGGAATTTGCGAGATAGTATCCGCGATATCGCTTACTTGCGATTAAAATTTAGCAAACTTAATATCACAATTCGAGATCGCCGCATTATTTTGTAAATAACAGTTGAGGACATCAGGGAAGATACAAGTTACGAACCGAATTTCAACAAAAAACTGTGCACAATTGGTGGATTGGATTAAAAAATGAGTACCCAGATTTAGTAAGCGCAGCGAACGATTCGCTCCTTTCATTTGGATCTACATATCTGTGTGAGGACCACACTGTGAGGTGTCTTTTTCTGCTATGATAGGTATTAAAATCAAGAATCGAAATAAACTGAACTTGGAACCGGACCTTCGAATCGCTGTATCACAAAGTGTCAAACCAAGATTTTCAGAAATTATGAAGCACAGTCAGCCACATTGTTCTCATTAAATTATATCGCTAAGTATATCTTCACCCTATCGTATTTCTGTTGTATACTATTAACTTACTAGTAAATAATGAAATATATTATATATATATAATAATATATATATATATATATATATATATATATATATATATACAGGGTGGGCGGAAAGTAGCTCCCTATTTTGGATTGGTAAAAAAATACGTATATTATTCATTTATTTCAGAAAAATAATATGAAAAGGTAGGCATACATGGTAGGTTTTCTCTAAAATTCAATGTGGGCTCCAACTCTTTCCACCAGCTTCTGGAGCCGCCCAGGAATGGCGTCCACTGACTTTAGCAGGAACTCCGGCGGGATGGAGGACATGACTTCCCGAATTCGGTCCTCCAGTTCTTCCAATGTCCTCGGTTTGGTGCGGTAGACTTCTTCCTTTACCCACCCCCAAAGAAAGAAGTCGCACGGTTACCGCTGAAAAACGGCAGAATCGGTTCAGTGTAACGGTGTGGTGTGGTATGACCTCAGATCAGGTTGTGGGCCCGTTCCTTCTGCGCAACACCATGAATGCTGAGCGGTACCTTGCTATGTTGCGAAACGAGGTCTGGCCGGTTGTCAGCACATGGGAGAACATCGACGATCTGATATTTATGCAAGATGGCGCCCCTCCGCACTTCGCTCTTGTTGTCCGTGAGTGGCTGGATGCCCACTTCCCTGGGCGTTGGATGGGTCGTCGTGGTCCACATCAATGGCCAGCCAGGAGCCCCGACTTGACACCGTGCGACTTCTTTCTTTGGGGGTGGGTAGTAAGGAAGAAGTCTACCGCACCAAACCGAGGACATTGGAAGAACTGGAGGACCGAATTCGGGAAGTCATGTCCTCCATCCCGCCGGAGTTCCTGCTAAAGTCAGTGGACGCCATTCCTGGGCGGCTCCAGAAGCTGGTGGAAAGAGTTGGAGCCCACATTGAATTTTAGAGAAAACCTACCATGTATGCCTACCTTTTCATATTATTTCTTCTGAAATAAATGGATAATATACGTATTTTTTTACCAATCCAAAATAGGGAGCTACTTTCCGCCCACCCTGTATATATTGTGTGTGTGTGTGTAATCATGTTCATTAGGGGTGCGTGTTATTTACTTTTGCTGATTAAAGGGTGCGTGACCAAAAAAGTTTGGAGACCACTGCTATATATGAACAAATCTAACGTCGTTTAAGCCCTGACGCATCCCTTTAAGTATATCATTTATTTTGGTTAATAGGTATTAAATCTGTTGGTTCTGTTTAACACCCTTCGTTGTTCATTAAAATCTCTGTATTGTACTTCTGATAATTAACCCTCGATGAACGACAGCCGCAAAATATTTAGGTTTCAAACAAACAATTCATGACGTGAGCATACAAAAACCCGCGTCCGTAGAGGAGCAATTAATTATTCTTTGGAGTTTCAAGATATTGAAAGTGCTATTCGCATATCGAATTTCTTTGCACGAACGTTGAGAAATTGAATATTCTATCATCAAATTTAATTGTCCTCAAGGTAGTAGACAATTCAGTTGTTCTCGCGATAATTGTTTGTTTACTGCGGGATATATTGTGGGTCACCCAGAATGAGGTCCAAACAACAGACAGGATGCGCGCTAAACATGTGAGTGTTTTCACGCGTATCTGTTGTCAACATTATCTCAAAATCCAACACAGAGAAAGTAATCAATGCCGAAGTGCGACCAGGAAGACGGTCAACAGATCAACAGCGAGGACCGCGCATCGTGCGGGATTCTTGCGTTAATATCGTCTTCGCGACTGAACGAGCGTACGCGAGCGTTTTTCTTCCTTTACCATACTTTGCTCTTTTCTACTCTACGTGTCATCAGAGTCCCAACCCCCAACGCCATTCCCCGAGTGCTTTGGTAAGACAGTGTGTGATGAAGAACAGATTATATTGGATCATGTCTTTCATATGAAATGTCATATTTGACATTTCATATTGAATAAAATGCCACTCACTATTTTCATTTATAACCTTTAAGTGTTAAATGAGTGTGAGAATGTGTGCAAACGAATTCTTAATTATTTGACGATGGATTGGAACATCGTACAAGGTTGTGACAAACGTAGACACCACGGTGATTGTCCTCGAGTACAAATGGCAAAACTCATCAATAGAATGGCAGAACGTGTCAACTTTACAAAACGCAAAGGGGAAACGAACACAATTATAGATAGATTGATTCAATATACACGTTCCGAAGGTGTCTATTTAATTTTGTCAACCCTCTCTATACAGAAAGTACTTTTTATCTTTATATACAGGGTGTTCCAAAAGTCCTGTCCCATAATGTAAGGAATATTAGCTTTTGAGATAGGACTTCTGGGACACCCTGAATATATAAAGAATTGGGTAAATATTATAATAACCTACGGTATCTGGCACGCAATCATCAAACTCCCTTCTATGGAGAGAGTACTTAGAGAGGAAATTTTAGCTCCCACTTTTTACCAGCTCTCTTCTTTGAGTTAAACAGTTCGATCCCCTTCAGAGTCCTCAGCTGGAATCTTTACTTGACAAATTCTACAAATAACGCGATTCTCATCCAGAGAAAAAAAATATTCAAACGTTGAGATATAATACACACACACACACACACACACACCACACACACACAGGCCCTCTCAGAGATCCAGAGAGGCCGGGGCCACTTCCAGCTTTTGAGGTCCATAGCTAAACCCAATTATTACTTTCACTGCAAAACATTATATTTGAACCTGAAAGTTTCTATAGTTGAGGCCCAGGCCAAATGGCCCTCCTAGCCCCCCCCCCTGATAGGCCTTGTATATACATATTACGAAACCCCCCGATAATTAAATCCTTAGGATACATAGAGTTCATCGCGAAACAATTAAGCGGTAACGACATTAGCGGTTCATGGTTGTTTGACTCGTTTTTTTTTTTTTTTTTTTTTTTTTTTATAATAATTAAATATCGAGAGCAAAAAAAAGATAATGAAGGTTTGGTTTGTTAAAATGTCGCCATCCATCTTCGAAAATGTAAAGGTGTCGCGGTATAGCAAGGTAGCCAAACGCGCGCGTGTGTGTGAAATGTGAACCTCCTCCTTAATTTCTTTTTACCTTCAGACGTATTGTTTTTTTCCAATGCTTTTTTTTTTTTTTTTTTTTTTTTTAAAATAGACTCTAGAAAGTATAGAATTTGTATTCACTTATAGCGGGAGTAAAAAGGGTAACGAACCTCGCACACGCATATTCTTTCTCCATACTCGTCCACCTCGCTAACTTTTGTTTGATTGTAATTTGTACATATGTATATTTTTTTATGCAGGAAGAAGGGGCTAGGGGTGAATAACCACAAAAGTGCCCCCTCCCCCCATAGAGGAAGAGAGCCAAAATAAAGGTCCAGGGTTTTCAAGATGCCTAGACACTTTACGTTTGAAAGATGGGAGGTCATAAACAGGGGGAAAGATGAAATGAAGAAGATTGTTCCCGAGTCGAGTCGAGTAGATGAAAGATTGAAAATACCGATTAACCCTTGCGTTAAAGAGTTGTGCAGAAAGTCTGGTGCTTCTCTCTCTCTCTCTCTCTCTCTCTCTCTCTCTCTCTCTCTCTCTCTCTCTCTCTCTCTCTCTCTATATATATATATATATATATAGAAAAAGAGAGGAAATTATTTTTTTTTTGTTTTAGGTTTATAACTGATGAACAATATGGCTGATTTCACCCCAAAAGAAAAAGTAATATTAGGTTTATTTCATGTAGCTTCCTCTGAAGACATTTAAAGTCGGTTATTCACCGCACACGAGACCACGAACTATTCAACATGTCAAATACAACATACGACAACGTTCAGTGTACTGTAGCTTACGTGATCCAATCCATGGGCGGATCCAGAGAGGGGAGCCTAGGGGCTTAATTGAAGCAACGTGGACATAAGCATTCAAACGTTTTACTTAATTTCGTTTAACCAGGATGTATGGGGCCTCCAAAAGACCCCTAGCCCCCCCTCTCCTCTGGATCCGCCTATGATCGAATTAACACGTGTCATTACCTGAATGGCATGCAATTTGAATCTTTGTTTTCATAATAAATGAAAAATCTGTGGTTACGGACTTCTTAATATATATATATATATATATATATGAATAGAAACGACATAAGTGTTAAGGAACGTTTCTGCACACGAGGAGGAGAGAGAACGAATAAATGAAAAATGAGGCGAACCGCCCGGGAATCGAACCCAGGGCCTTCCAATTGCTGGTTGGACGCGCTGCCATTATGCTACGGCCCTCACTTAATCACAAATCGAAATTCTCCCACATAGGGCAGAAACTGCGCGGTCATTGCAGTTATATATATATATATATATATATATATATATATATATATATATATATACACATACACGTTTCCTTTCAACTTTCAAATGTTCCATGCGATGATTCTTCATTTCACGAAGGTCAAGCTTGTCGCCCCTCCTCTCGAGTTGGCCTGGTGAAGTAGTGAGTTGGTTTCTTGTACTCTCCACCTCACATAGCCAGGTACGCCCGGCTCATCGCGATTGTTCTGAGCCAGGCGTCTAATCTTCTTTTGAAGATGTCCACCGCAACACCATTCGTATTCCTAATTAGGTCTTTGGGCAGCTGATTAAACAGTTTTGGTCCTCTCACAACAAAACTATATATATATATATATATATATATATATATATATATATATATATATACAGGGTGGGCCGTGAGTTTCCATACATAGGAAAATTTAAACGTTTGTTTTTATGTTTCAGATACCCTAAGAATATGCGTTTGTAAGATCTTGTTTACTGATGAAGCAAATTTTTATGTCAATGGAGAGGTTAATCGGCAAAACATACGTTATTGGAGTAATGCTAACCCTAACTGGCTGAGTCCGACGAAGATGCAAGGTGCCGGTAAAGTGATGGTGTGGGCCGGGATATGGGGTGACAGAATTATTGGACCAATTTTTGTCAGTGGAAATCTTAATGCCGAAAGGTATCTTAACATGTTGCAAGAAGAGATTTTCCCATCCCTGCTAAACGAGGAAGGTAACTTCCCAGTTTACTTCCAGCAAGATGGAGCTCCACCTCATTATGGTCTTCACGTGCGTCGGTATTTGGATCAGCAGCAGTTTCCGGATGCTTGGATTGGTCGGCGTGGTCCTGTGGAGTGGCCTCCCAGATCCCCAGATCTCACCCCCCTTGATTTCTATCTTTGGGGGCACTTGAAGGCCATGGTGTATCAGGAAAAGATACGAGACATAAATCATCTAAAGGAACGTATCACCAACGCCATTACAAGCATAACGTCAACTGTGCTAATGCGTGTTCATCAACAGTGGGGAACACGTATTGAAATGTGTTTTCAAAACAATGGCAACCATGTAGAGCATATTATATAAATAAAAATGGTTGTCCATAAAAAAATGTTTATTTTTCCTATGTATGGAAACTTACGGCCCACCCTGTATATATATATATATATATGATACACACAGACAGTGCATGGAACAAGGAACTCTTCTGGGATAATTAAATCCACTATAGTCCGAATAAGTAATGGTAAATGACAAATACCATAGTTTTTCTTTTTCATGATGCTAGCCCGACGTGGGCAACTGGTCACTCGCAAAGAGGTCCCATAAATATAGCTTCCCTCACCAGCTATCTGCAAAGCAGACAGGATCCAGCTTTGGGACATGGATCTAGGGTTTAAAGCACCTAGCCATGCTACATTTAGAACCTCAATATAAGCAAAAGACTCGCTGCCTTCACGTCAGATTGAATGCATCAAAGAAAAAGGGGTCGGGCTAGCATCATGAAAAAGAAAAACTATGGTATTTGTCATTTACCATTACTTATTCGGACTATAGTGGATTTAATTATCCCAGAAGAGTTCCTTGTTCCATGCACTGTCTGTGTGTATCATAAAAAACTCAGGGGACCATTCTGAGTTCATTCCCATATTATATATATATATATATATATATATATATATATATATATATATATGTGTGTGTGTGTGTGTTTAACAAAAGATCTCGGGGGATCATTCTGAGTGCTATATATATATATATCTGTGTGTGTGTTTAACCAAAGATCTCAGGGGACCATTCTGAGTTCTATCCCATATATATATATATAATATATATATATATACACACTGTATATATATAAACAAGCAAACACAATTCCGTTTCGATGTTTGCCTCTGGAGTGGCTGTATAAGCTGGATGGCTGAGCGGCTGAAATGGCTTTTACGGCTTTAGATTTGGGGAAAATTTTGAAGTCGAAAACACTTGTGGTAATCAATAAGAGAGCTTTGGAATTAATATATGAAAGAATACTAATGTGTTTCAGCAATTAAAATAAATGTAGAATAAAAAGTGCATATTATTTCCGCACACATTCATTTAAAATAATAATTAAATAGGTGTTAACGATACATTTCGAAAGAAGTAAATAAATGAGAAGTTTCCCCGTGAGATCAATAAATAGAAAACGGGGGAATTCAAGAGTCATTACAAACCGTTTATGGAAAGAATGTGACGTCACAAACCACGTGCTTTGCAACCAAAAGCAGTAAAAAAAAATGGTCTCGCTATATTTTCTCTCTGCGATGGCGTCATGCGTAGTGGAATGAATTTCTGAAGTGTCGAGTCAGCATTTTTTTTTTAACCCATATGTTCGTTTTAGTGTGTGTGTGTGTGTGTGTTTTTATTTTTTATTTTTTATTTTTTTGTCCAGTGGAGCCTTACTCTTTTCGTCAATGGGACGGGACATTCTCTGACACTCCAATAACTAACCAAACCTAATCTAAGCTATTTTCACTAGCCTAACTTAATCTAACCCTAAATAATTTGTCGATTGAGTGTCCACCGTTCCTCTCCGGGTCAGTGAGAGGGCTGGTTTATCGTCATTAATCATTCTTAATTTCTCTTCTTTGAAAAGCGAATTGGAATCGGTTTGCGCAAGCCCAAAATCTTGATTCAAGGAAGTTAATGAGAGGACTATAATTGAGCGATTTCGTTTATTCTGTGGCTTCCTTGTCGCTTTTGCGTGCCACTAAGTGACTGATCACTCAAAAAAGCCGTTTTTATTACTCTCTTTATGCTATACAATGTGTGTGTGTGTGTGTGTGTGAAGGTAAGGTAAATTATTTCAGAATTTGGGTATGCAACGCAAGAGGAGGGTATTAGTTAACTTCAGTGTTACCCAAGTACTATTCTTGGAATTTGAATGTATACATTATATAGATTTTCTCTCCGTAGAACAAGAGAAAACATTCGGGTGTAGATACTTGTCACATGTATTTGATACGCGTTCACTTCACTAAGTTTTAGGATAAACCATTTGAATGGATATAAAATGATAGTCAGGAAAAAGGATAAAAAAAATAAGCAAATTGGATAATAATTTCCACCAATATGGAGATTGTGACCTATTTAACTACAATAAATATATAAACCTCATCAATGAAATTTATTAATTACAAACGATTTCTTCGCGAAAATATATTTCAAAAACACGTTCTGAATTACTGTAAGATGCACGCGATATTCGCGTTTTTGTGGGTTTCATGAGTGACAAACCAATTATGGTCTTTAACAGTTTGCGCAGGCGCAATCTCCGCATTTCGAAAGTTGTTAATAATAATGTTATTGGCATTTTTTAATGTTATACTTCAGTTCATCGTAATTTTTTCATCCAATATGCGCTGATAATACTTTTTTCGTGGCTCTGGATGTACGTACAGAGGGGTTGACAAAAATAAATGAACACTATGATGATTGTCCTCAAGAACAAATGACAAAGCTTATCAGTTGAATGTCAGAATGCGTGTCAGGTTTACGTAATGGAAAGGAGAAAGCAACACGATTCTAAATCTATTCATTAGGGTGTTTCAAAGATACTCGCTCTCATATCAGAACTTGCACTGTCCATATTCCCATTACCACTGGTATCAGTAAACACCCCCAAAAAATTGAGCTCTTAATATGGAAGGGAAGGGGTGGTTTATAGTGGTGCGGGTTATTCAAAGACTAATTTAATGCATTTTGATATTATTTAGCGTATTTCTTTTGATTGTTTTATGGATTCATTTGATTGATTATTAATTATCATATTATTTTTCATTTTTCAGACACTGATCCTTCAATAATGAGTAAGCACAACATGAACTTGAGAGCTGACACTGTTTAGTAATCATAATACCCCCCCCCCCTTCCCAAACATGAACCACCCCTTCCCCTTCATATTAAGAGCTCAATTTTCTTTTGGTGTTTACTGATATTCGTGGTAATGGGAATATGGACAGTGCAAGTTCTGATATATGAAAGCGAGTCATTTTTGAAACACCCTAATATTTATTCAATGAATCCGTTATTATTTATTAACTTTTATTATCAAATAAAAACTATGGAAAAACCGAAGGCGTCTATTTACTTTTGTCAACCCTCGCTACAGAGTTCATTGCATTACTTAAATTTTTCTTCATTTGAATTATGTTTCTATTGATTATATATTATTGATAAAAATATTAAAAATAATAATAAATTTTAGGCCAAAAATTATTGATAAAATATGTTAAGTATTTACTTTTTAATGTTTGGAGTGTAATTAAATTTATGGAACGCGGTAATATGTGTGAATGATTATTCTCGTGATTTTCGGCTACGTCATGGCCAGTGTCGTAACACCGCCTCCCCTCGATCAGCGACGTTAAGCGACATTTGGTCTTAGTAGTAGTTTCATGGGGGACCACCATCCGCATCCAGATGATGAAGCGACTCGTGGTTCGGGTCCACGTAAAGCCGCGAGTCCCCTCCGTCATATGACCTTAGACGTTACGAAGGGGGTTAAACAACAACAACAACAACAACAACATCAACCAACCTTGAAGCCTTCTAATGACTTTGCGATGATTAATAATAAATGTGATGACCGTTTTTAACCGGTGTGTGAAATATTTTTGTCTTTTGACCGTTTATAAAAGAAAAGAAACTTCCTGAATTATTATTATTATTATTAACCAGCACTATCGGGATTCGAACTCCCGACCCGTTTTTATGTTTCGGTTATAAGGAAAAAAGTGTCGTTTACGAATACTCTGGAATCCAATAGTATATTCAGTACTAGACAACCGCTTAAATTCCACGGTATCTGTACAGTAGTTCATTGGTACTACCATATTAATTTATGTACCATTGTTTCAATAAGGCACTTTAAATCCACACGGAAATCTAGGACTAAGCGTTTTCGTGGGCATTCGGCCTTGGTCCCTCCTTCCTGCATTAAAAAAAAAAAAAAAAATCGGATGCCAAAATACCACGAGAAGGCTTTATACCTTGTCCACTTGCCATCGCCTTCAGTATTATAAAAATTAATTCTCTTGAAAAAATATTTTAAAGTTCCGTAGATTGAACATCGAATGGTTATAAATGCGTCTCTTATCTCTCAAACTTAACTAAGGGCAGCAAACGTCACCACAATATAGACTTTATTTGCACGCATAAATTAGAGCTTCTTCCTTGTCTGTGACTCGAAGATTCTGCGTAATTCTGCATAATACATCATCCCATCTAACGCACTTTACCTTCTGAGTACTTAAAGTACATATTCAATTAATTTATATCCTTATTTGCGTCGTCATGACAACCATTTAAGATATAAAAGGTGCGAACATATGCAACACCTGCCATATATGTTTGAATTTGTAGCCTGTTGTTTTAAGTATTTAAACACCTGTTCAGTGGAACTTCATCAAATATTCAACCACACCTGTACCATACCAATACAGTTTCGTGAAATTACACACACACACACATATATATATGTATAATATATATATACACACACACACACACCTGGTAACCTTGTTAGCAGTTCCGTTCGTCGGTCTCTCTTCACATGAAGGTCAAGTTGGTAACCCCACCTCTAGGCCTGGCCTGGTGTAGGAGCGAGTTGTGCTCTTGCGATCTCATTCGCACATAGCCAGGCGCATCCGGCTCATCTCGTACGCATCTAGTCTTTTGAAGACTTCAACTTTGATACCAGTGATATTCCTGATGTCATTCGGAAGCTGGTTGAAAAGTCTTGGTCCCCTGACAACCAAGCTATTTTTCTGCAGAGAGTGAGGTTGTCCTTTGTCTGGCTTTTAGTTTGGGAACACTTCACATTCTACTTTTCCTGTTTTCCATTGTTGTTTGGGTGGTAATTCGGTTCAGTTTGAGGTTAGGTACCACTTTTTCTATTATTTCTATTATTTCTCTCTCTCAGGGGGTATAAAAGTTATGCACATTTCTTCTGGATGTTGTAAACTTTATACTTGGGGTGTGACAGCCCTCCGGTCCCGAGTTCTGGGATTCTAGAGAAATTGGCTGCCAGTTCCTTTAGGTTCTCTCTCTTTCGGGAGGGCGGGTGAAGTGTTGTACAATCCTGTCCCGTGGGTTACTAGGACCCCATCCCATCCCTACTCTGTCCTTTTAGCTTACGTTAAGGATGTTCTCCTCTGACTGCAAAAAAAAAAAAATCTTTTAGTATGAAGTCTTTTTCTCTTCTTTTACTATTAGGACCCTACTGCTACCTCATGCGTGGGAAGAGAGGCTTTGGAACCTCTATAAATAACGCCATTTAACGCTCGTAGGTTGTGAGAGACTGAGATGGGGGGTCCCAGGCGTAGGGGCGCGATGAATGGAGTGTGGCTAGTGCCCCGTTAAGCCCATTCCTAACGCGTAATGGCCTGACCAGCCCCCTGCGACCGTTCTTTGGTGACCAATTGATGGTGCTTGGCTGTACTGCTCTGAGGTGAGAGCGCTTTACTGCCCAGCTGGCTGCCAGGCCAGCGTAAAGTCTCGGGCGTAGCCTCTGGGTTTGGTGGGATATCCCTTGAACACTGGATTCTAAGAGTCTGGCCGCTTGAGTGACTAGTAAGACTTAGTAAGGGGCTGCATCTCGCTGTCGCTCGTGGCGGGAAATCCGTGACGCCTGCGTCGCGAGTGTTTGTCAGTTGGTAGCTGCGACACGTTTGGGACTGTCCGGCCTTGGGGAGACCTTTGGTCGGTGCGGCAGCAGCGAGAGGTGTAGTCTTCTGGAAGGGATGAACGTCACTTGCAAATAGGTGGATGCGTCTACGCGCGGGAAGAATTCACACCCCCCTCCTTTTTTATATACTGGTCAGAACGTTTTTGATAGTTTTCATTGCTAGAACGCTTTATTTATTCAGAGTATTCAGAATTTGAAAAAAAAAAGTTACAATGACTGGACCGCAGAAACTGAAGGCTGAATGTGCGAGGTGTGAAGTGAACCAGTGGGTGACGAACTTCAAAGAAGCCTGCTTCGAGAAGATCAACCACTCCAGCATGTGCCGCTTTTGCGAACTCCATGCAGTTTTATTTGAAGCTGGAGGAGAGGGTCCGGCGGCTCGAGTCGTCCAGATCGGCTGTTGGAGGTGCGGCGGTCACTGACGAGGCTGCATCGCCCTCCAACCCGGAGCTCATTCAGGATAGGATAGCTGCCTTGGAAAGGGGGTCCAGCGATGGAATGGACAGGGCTCGGGACCGCGGAGAAAGGGTAGAGGTGCAGCCGGGGTCCAGGGTCCTAAATCAGTGTCAGGAATCGCCCGCGACCCACGTGGAATGCATGGAACCGCGGCGTAAGGTGGAGGCTGGAGGGCGTAAAGAAGGGGCCGATAGAGAAGGGTGGGAAGGGGCCTACTGATGACCTAAAGAAGCCGAAGGATGTAGCTGCCGGTCGGGTGGTGTAAGTGCGGCCGAGTCTGGGTGGCGACGGGTATCGAAAGGTCTCGGGCAAGAAGGCTGCGAAGCCGAAGCCCGAGACCCCGGTTGCCCCTGTCAGGACCTCCCACCGCTTTAGTCTCCTGTGCGCGAAGGAGGATGACACCGTTTTAATTGGGGACTCGCAGATTAGGGGCCAGGAGAAGTACTTTGCTTCTGGAAACCGAGACAGGAGGAAGGTAAGGTGCTTACCGGTCAGGGAACGGCGCACATAAGGAAGGAATTAGATAAGGTACGCGTGGCTAGTCGGAGGACTGCGATCGTTGTCCATGCTGGTGGCAACGACTTGTTCCTCAAAGGCGGTAGGGTAGGTTCAACGGAAGGGATCATCACCGAGATCGTCTCTTGCGGATGATCTAAAACTAAAGACAGACAGGGGAATGTTAATGGGTATTTTACCGCGAATGAATGCCAGTGACCACGCCCTCAGTAAGGTCATTGGCATCAACGAGAGGGTGCAAGACTTGTGCGGCCCGCTGGGCGTGAGGTTTATTGACCCCTTCGACGCATTTTCGGGTAGGTGGGACCTTTACCAGAGGGATGGTGTCCACCTCAATAACAAGGGTAAAGGTGTGCTAGGTGCGCTGCTCGACCGGCACCTATACAGAATGGTGAGGTCGATTCCGGGGAGAGATGATGGGCCCCCACCGGGGAGGGATGATGATGAGCCGGTGGCGGACGTACCTTCAACTGAAGGGTGCGTCCAGGTACAGGTGGGTGACCCTCCTTCCACGTTGGAGGGGGCTCAGGCTCCTGCGGAAGTTGCCCCCTTGTTAGTGAGGTGCTCTTCGACTCCCGACAGCCCTGGCTGTTCGGGAAACGGGTCGATTAGGAACAAGTTTTGCGAGCTACGTGCGCTCTTAGCATCAGAATACCAGGATATCGTTGGTATCACCGAGTCCTGGATTCATACTGATCGTAGGGACTACGTTGGGGAGTTCGAAATTCCCGGGTATAGAATGTTTCGCAAAGACCGCACCCGTGGGGAGGGGGGTGGGGTACTAATATACGTCAGAGACACGTTGAGTCCGGTTGACTGCCAGTTCCGGTCGGAACGGGAGCTGCTGGCGTCGATCTGAACGTGGAAGGGACGAGCTATAGGTTAATCTTGGTGTACAGACCTCCGCATCTCCTCGAGGAGGATACAGCACTGTACACCGAACTCAGTAGCCTGCTAGGGGATAGGGTGTGTAATTCTAGGAGACTTCAACTGTCGCGGCATAAAGTGGGAAAACAGGACTGCTGATCATGAAGGGAGGAGGCTAGTTGACTTTGCTGATGAGAAATTCCTCACTCAGTGGGTCAACGAGCTTACACGAGGCGAAAGCGTTCTAGAATTAGTATTCACGACCGAAGACAACCTCGTCACTGTCCTCACCGTCGACGAATCGTTGGGCGGGAGTGATCACGGTCTTATTAGGTTTCGTGTGTGCGTCCCTTGGGTGAAGCGTAGTAACTCGAGAGGCAATAAGCTCGATCTCCGGCGGGCGAACTTTGTTAGCCTCAGGGATAGCGTAGGAGAGATGGGGTTAGAGGTCGGCGGCGATGTTGAGGGAGTGTGGAGTGCATTCCGGGACGAGTTTATGGTGCTGCAATCTGCTGCCATACCCTCAAAACCGGTCACCCTTGCTTCAACGCAGCCTAAGTGGTTCAATCGTGACATCGCTTCGGCTATCCGAAATAGGAAAGTAGCGTATAGGAGGGCGAAGGCCAATCGTTCCCATGAGAACACTGAATCGTATGTCCGCCTGTGTAGGGAAGTGAAGGCGAAGGTTAGACTAGCGAAACGTAACGAAGAACTACGGGTGGCAAGCCTATGTAAGGGGAACCCTAAGGAGTTCTTTAGTTATATTAATAGTAGAAAGCCCATTAGAAGCATGATAGGTCCGTTGAAGGACCGAAGCGGCGTTCTGCGGACCTCCGACGCGGACATTGCCAATGTGCTTAATGAGTACTTTGCGGGAGTGTTCACCAGTGAGGACACCCGCATCACCCCCGAGCCAGGCGTGAGGCACGAAAGTGCTGGCCTGGATAGTGTTCGATGTACCGCGACAGTCGTTGCCGATAGAATAGACAAACTGAGCGCGTTTAAGGCTCCTGGGCCAGACCAGTTTCTCCCTAGAGTGTTGCGGGAGGTGCGCGACCAGGTGGCTCCCCACGTGGCTACAGTCTTCAACAAATCGTTGGAGACGGGCCAGGTGCCTGGTGACTGGAGGGAAGCCAACGTGACCCCTATCTTTAAGAAAGGGGATCACGAAAGTCCAGGGAACTATCGTCCCATTAGTCTCACTTCAGTTGTAGGTAAATTATTAGAGGGGATAATAGCTGATAGGATCGTTGACCATTTGGATTCGTACAAGCTGCTTGTGGACTCCCAACATGGGTTTAGACGGCATAGGTCGTGTCTCACCAACTTGTTCGAGTTTTTCCACGTCATGTTGAGTGAGTATGATAAGAGTAGGGCGATTGATATACTTTATCTCGACTTTGAGAAAGCCTTTGATAAGGTACCTCACCGCCGGCTAATGGCGAAAGTTCGCGCGCTGGGTATCGGTGGGGAAATAGGTAGGTGGATTGAAAACTGGCTGAAGAGTAGGCGGCAGAGGGTTGTAATTAAAGGTGCTAGTTCGGGTTGGGCCTCGGTCACTAGTGGGGTTCCTCAGGGTTCCGTTTTGGGGCCGCTGTTGTTTATCATTTACATAAATGATATAGACGGTGGCATCGTCAGTCGGATCGCCAAATTCGCTGATGACACCAAGCTTGGGGCCAATGTTGGGACGCCGGAGGCGATCGAGCAACTGCGTGCGGACCTAGGTAGGATAGGAGAGTGGTCCGAAAAATGGCAAATGCCGTTTAACTTGGGTAAATGCAAGGTGATGCACATTGGCTACGCCAATCCCAAGTCGGACTACTCGATGTTGACAGTAATATCGAGGTGACTGATTTGGAAAAGGACTTGGGCGTGCTAATTAGCAGCGACCTTAAGTTTACCAAACAGTGCGTAGAGGTGGAAAACAAAGCCCAGAAGCTGTTGGTTATATCAGGAGGCAATTTCAGTTTCGGAACAAGGAGATTGTGCTCTCTCTGTACAATTCCCTGGTTCGGCCGCACCTGGAGTATGCTGTGCAGTTCTGGTCGCCCACCCTCAGGAAAGATATTGAGAGGCTGGAGCGAGTGCAGGCGAGGGCCACAAAGTTAATCCCTTCCGTTAGGCATATGGGCTACAATCGACGGTTACGCGCCCTGAACTTGTTTTCGCTGGAAACTCGGAGGCTGCGCGGTCAACTGATCGAGGTTTTCAAGCTCTTACGCGGGTTCAACGATGTCGATTTTAGAAGCATGTTTAGTTTAAATGATAACCCAACTCGCAACAATGGTTGGAAGTTGGATTTGAAACGGTTTAGGACTAGTGTGTGTGGGAATTACTTTACGTATAAGATCTGTGACACGTGGAACAGGTTACCTTCAGAAGTTGTGAACACTTCCTCTGTGGATCAGTTCAAGAAAAGGTTAGACCAAATTTTGCACACTATTTGAGGGTGTGGAAAATTTTCCGTGGCACTGTTGCCATTGGTACCTCCTCGGTATGGGCCGCAAGGCCTTTTGAGGTACTTCTTTTCCTCTCTCTCTCTCTCTCTCTCTCTCTCTCTCTCTTCTCTCTCTCTCTCTCTCTCTCTCTCTCTCTCTCTCTCTCTCTCTCTCTCTTCTCTCTCTACTCTCCTCTCTCTCTCTCTCTCTCTCTCTCTCTCTCTCTCCAGCGAATATAGATTAAATTTACGGTCTTTCCCTGTAGTTGAGTTCTTTGTAACCATCAATCTTGGCTGTGAAATTTCTTTGAATTTCTTCTAGTTTATTAACTTCTTTTTATATGGGGCCGTCAAGACTGAGAAGTATTTAAGTTTTGTTACGATCATTGTTTTCAGTCAGGGGAATCATTACTTTCTTGCCTCTTCTTTTAAAGCTCTCGGTAGTTGTCTCGTAATTCTTTTTGCTTTGTTTATCGCAATCAGATTGTGTTTCAAATTTTGCACCGTCGGTCATTATAACGCCTAAATCTATTATTTTTCGTGCTTCTCTGAATTTCCTGTCCATCTGGAGTATCATATGCTGTCTGTTTTAGCTCCTCATTTCTTCCATATCTCAAGAGCTGAAATTTGTCGGTGTTAAATGTCATGTTATTGTCTTCTGACTATCTGTATATTCAGATTGTCTCTCTTTGTAGACCTCCCCTCTACTGCATTTCTGATTTTTTCTGAGCTTTGTATCGTCAGCAAAGAATGTTACTAAATTATTGTTGATTACTTCATTGTCTGTCTGTTATGATAATGAACAGGATGGGACTAATGCTGTTCCTTGTGGTACTGAGGCTGCATACTTCGATTCTGATGATATATCTTGATTTTTACGACCTGGAGACGTTCCCTGAGGAAATTGTAGATCAATTTTCCCACTCTGTCTGTTATTCCCATATATTTCATTTTATGTGCTATTATACCATGATCACATTTGTCGAACGCTTTCGAAAAATCTGCGTATATGACATCGTAGTTTTCGTTGCTTTCAAGTGCGTCTACGATATTGTTATAGTGCTCTATTAATTGTGATAGGTCCGATCTTCCCGCTCGGAATCCGTGCTGGTTCTCATTGAACTTTTCCCGTTTCTCCAAAAATCATAGATTTTCTCTCTAACTATTCTTTGAAATATTTTAGCGAGACGGAATGTCAGTGACACCGGTTCTTTGCGTGGGATCTATCCCCTCCTTTATATATATATATATATATATATATATATATATATATATAGGGACAATGTGTCGCTCTTTTCAGGACGCTCGATATTTCCCCCTTGTCCAGGGATCTTCTCCATATTCAATATAAGGATGTAGCTATTTCATTCTTACAGTTTTTAATCACGAGGCGTTCCATTTGTCTGTACCTGCAGCTGAATGTGACTTAATTTATCCTGTAGCTCGCGCTATATCATCATGGATGTAATCAAAATCAGTTTATATACACTCCTCGTAATTTATCTTCAAAGAAGGTATATAAGGTCGTATGACGAAGGTAACCTACAGCTTTTATGTAGAATCCGAACCACGGGTCGCTACATAATCAGGATGCAGAGGACGGTTCTGCATCCAACTACTACCCGGACCCAATGTCCGCTTCAGTAATTATTTTTGTGTTTATACGGTCATTGTATGGTTATTGTAGTTCTGCATTTTATATATACTGTGTGTATATATATTTTTTTTTTCATGACAGAACATCGGCCCCACCATGAAGTTAATGAATGGGTTTTTAAACTTACTGTAAGCTCAAAAGATTGTAAACACTTGCCGTATATTTTTTATGATACCTTTGTTGCGTGTTAAAGTGATACGCTATTTCATCGTGTTAGCAATGCGTCCTTAAATGAAAACGTTTTTCATCTTGATCTGATGAATATAGTAAAAGTAATTTCAGCAGATTAATAATAATAATAATAATATTATTATTAACAACAACTAGCTGCATCAATGTTTCGTATAAAAAGGATTTTTACTCGTAGAAAATATATAATAAAAGATTAGCAAAAATGAAATGTCAAAAGTGGATCTTCGTCAGGAATAAATTAACAGATGCGCGAGTTTATCGACGATAGAAAATTTGTATGTATTGTGAAGAATTACTGTAGGCTTTGTATTGTTGTCGAAACCCAATTAAAAAAAGCACGAAATCCAATTGAGAATTAAAGTCACGTCTGTTCAAAACCGATCCAAAGCGTAAATTTGACAATTTTTTTGTTTATATCTGGAATTAATAAGGTCGCAGTACAGTGGTTCTTAATTCAAAACTGGCTTCACGTAGTCCGATTTGGATGCTTTTAGATTTCTGATGGATCAGAACTGTTTTATGTCAAATTTGTCATTCTGAAAACAAGAATGATGGTCAGATGTATGAAATTACACGCGAAAAATGCCTATAGTTATACAATTAGAGGGTGCAATGCACTCCACTGACCGAATTCTGCTGAAGAGCTGACAAGCGCAACTGGCCACCGCTGCTCCAAATGAAAAGCGTTTGCAGGTTAGGTTAAATATATTGAGTTAGTTTCTATTTTTACACTTTTTTTTATATACCCAATGTGACTCTACGTTAATTTGCACCTAAATATTCCTATCAAAAGGAGATCTCGGCGTTCATGACGGATTTTTGATGCGCTCCTCGCTCATCTATCTATAACATAGCTACCAGTGTTCTTACACACGTAATAATACTTCATTTTTGTGTCGAGAATAACCTCAGAATGTCTATCATCACGTATGTCTTTATTTTAGATTGCAATTAAAATTGAAAATTTAACGTTTTCTTTCCACATTTGGTACAAAATGTGAAATATTTAATACTTCTCTCACAAAACTATTTTTATTGCTTCAAACCTTTCGTCTCTCTCTCTCTCTCTCTCTCTCTCTCTCTTCTCTCTCTCTCTCTCTCCTCTCTCTCTCTCTCCTCTCTCTCTCTCTCTCTCTCTCTTGGGACGCCCGAAGCGATCGAGGAACTGCGTGCGGACCTAGGTAGGATAGGAGAGTGGTCCGAAAAATGGCAAATGCCGTTTAACTTGGGTAAATGCAAAGTGATGCACATTGGCTACGCCAATCCCAAGTCGGACTACTCGATGTTGGGCAGTAATATCGAGGTGACTGATTTAGAAAAGGACTTGGGTGTGCTAATTAGCAGCGACCTTAAGTTTACGAAACAGTGTGTAGAGATGGAAAAGAAAGCCCAGAAACTATTGGGTTATATCAGAGGCAATTTCAGTTTCGGAACAAGGAGATTGTGCTCTCACTGTACAATTCCTTGTTCGGCCGTACCTGGAGTATGCTGTGCAGTTCTGGTCGCCCACCCTCAGGAAAGATATTGAGAGGCTGGAGCGAGTGCAGGCGAGGGCCACAAAGTTGATCCCTTCCGTTAGGCATATGGGCTACAATCGACGGTTACGCGCCCTGAACTTGTTTTCGCTTGAAACTCGGAGGCTGCGCGGTCAACTGATCGAGGTTTTCAAGCTCTTACGAGGGTTCAACGATGTCGATTATAGAAGTATGTTTAGTTTAAATGATAACCCAACTCGCAACAATGGTTGGAAGTTGGATTTGAAACGGTTTAGGACTAGTGTGTGTGGGAATTACGTTACGTATAAGATCTGTGACACATGGAACAGGTTACCTTCGGAAGTTGTGAACAGTTCCTCTGTGGATCAGTTCAAGAAAAGGTTAGACGAAATCTTGCACACTATTTGAGTGTGTAAAGACATTTAGGACCTCAGTCTGCGGAAATTTCTTTTCCTGTAAAATAGTTGATATCTGGAACCAACTTCCCTCAGAGGTTTTCCAGTCAAAGTGTAAATCTGTTTAAAAATAGGCTAGACAAATTACAGAACACACTCATAGTTTAAGATTAAAACCTCAGAAAACTCTGCAGGAGTTCGCTTGCTCGGTGTCTCTGTGAGCAAGCTAAATATAGAGCTATTTATATATTCTCCACTTTCCTGTAAAATTTCCTTGGCTACTTTTCCAGGGTCAAGGTATTTTCTTCAACCTTTTTCCGTACCTGCCTCTGGCAGGGAGGGAGCGGAGGGTGGGAGAGAGCCTTCTACTTTTCTATCCAGTTTTCTACTACTGCTAGCATAGTTTGAAAGACAAAATTTTCCCTGGCACCCGTTGCCATTGGTACCTCCTCGGTATGGGCCGCAAGGCCTTTTGAGGTACTTCTTTTCCTTGTAACTCTCTCTCTCTCTCTCTCTCTCTCTCTCTCTCTCTCTCTCTCTCTCTCTCTCTCTCTGCGCGCGCTGGGTATCGTGGGAAATAGGTAGGTGGATTGAAAACTGGCTGAGGAATAGGCGGCAGAGGGTGGTAATTAAAGGGGCTAGTTCGGGTTGGGCCTCGGTCACTAGTGGGGTTCCTCAGGGTTCCGTTTTGGGGCCACTGTTGTTTATCATTTACATAAATGATATCGACGGTGGCATCGTCAGTCGGATCGCCAAATTCGCTGATGACACCAAGCTTGGGGCCAATGTTGGGACGCCCGAAGCGATCGAGGAACTGCGTGCGGACCTAGGTAGGATAGGAGAGTGGTCCGAAAAATGGCAAATGCCGTTTAACTTGGGTAAATGCAAAGTGATGCACATTGGCTACGCCAATCCCAAGTCGGACTACTCGATGTTGGTAGTAATATCGAGGTGACTGATTTAGAAAAGGACTTGGGTGCTAATTAGCAGCGACCTTAAGTTTACGAAACAGTGTGTAGAGGTGGAAAAGAAAGCCCAGAAACTATTGGGTTATATCAGGAGGCAATTTCAGTTTCGGAACAAGGAGATTGTGCTCTCACTGTACAATTCCCTTGTTCGGCCGCACCTGGAGTATGCTGTGCAGTTCTGGTCGCCCACCCTCAGGAAAGATATTGAGAGGCTGGAGCGAGTGCAGGCGAGGGCCACAAAGTTAATCCCTTCCGTTAGGCATATTGGCTACAATCGACGGTTACGCGCCCTGAACTTGTTTTCGCTTGAAACTCGGAGGCTGCGCGGTCAACTGATCGAGGTTTTCAAGCTCTTACGGTGGTTCAACGATGTCGATTTTAGAAGTATGTTTAGTTTAAATGATAACCCAACTCGCAACAATGGTTGGAAGTTGGATTTGAAACGGTTTAGGACTAGTGTGTGTGGGAATTACTTTACGTATAAGATCTGTGACACATGGAACAGGTTACATTCGGAAGTTGTGAACAGTTCCTCTGTGGATCAGTTCAAGAAAAGGGTAGACGAAATCTTGCACACTATTTGAGTGTATAAAGACATTTAGGACCTCAGTCTGCGGAAATTTCTTTTCCTATAAAATAGTTAATATCTGGAACCAACTTCCCTCAGAGGTTGTTTCCAGTCAAAGTGTAAATGTGTTTAAAAATAGGCTAGACAAAGTACTGAATACTCTCATAGTTTAAGACTAAAACATAAGGAAACTGCAGGAGTTCGCTTGCACGGTGTCTCTGTGAGCAAGCTAAATATAGAGCTATTTATATATTCTCCACTTTCCTGTAAAATTTCCTTGGCTACTTTTCCAGGGTCAAGGTATTTTCTTCAACCTTTTTCCGTACCTGCCTATGGCAGGGAGGGAGCGGAGGGTGGGGAGAGAGCCTTCTACTTTTCTATCCAGTTTTCTACTACTGCTAGGATAGTTGAAAGAAAAATAAACTTTTACAAAATTTTCCCTGGCACCCGTTGCCATTGGTACCTCCTCGGTATGGGCCGCAAGGCCTTTTGAGGTACTTCTTTTCCTTGTAACTCTCTCTCTCTCTCTCTACACACACACACACACACACACACACACACACACACACACTGTTTATACTAGTATCAGTTTCTGGCATGTCTGGCACGCTGAAACTGGAATTTCTATAAACACGATTGAAAACTGTTAATGGAATAGATTGTGTCGCGACGAAGGATTAAGAATTTTTCCATTTTCTCTCTTTCTAATGATGGAAATATTTAGTTACTCGTGAAGCGAAATTTTATCGAAGTATCGTTACGAAATTATTTTTTAAGATTTGCGGTATTTAGTAGTTATTTTAATGTGATTCGCGTGAGCTGAGTTATTTAATGGTAAGTAGATCTACGATTAAACAAAGGCCTAAGGCAGGGTCACCGATTCCTTTTCTCTGAGGTACACACACACACACACACACACACACACACACACCACACACACACACACGGTTGACGAAAGTAAATAGACACAATACTTCGATATCTGCTTTAATGACGGCAATAATTTGGCAATATCACGAGTAATTCAGCAATTAATTTATTATTTATTGGATTTTATAATCAAATAAAAAAAAGTGTGTATTTACTTTTGTGAACTTTATATATATATATATATATATATATATATATATATAATATATATATATATATATATATATATACTGTATATATATATATATATATATATATATATTACTCAAAAGAAGTTAAGGGTCAAAAATATTTGTGCATATAAATATAAGCTAACGAGCTAAAATGGTGACGACTAATGACAAAATAATTCTTTGATGGCTCAAGAACAGAAAACACAAAACAAAAACTTTTGATTAGACACTAGTTTATTACCCTGATGAAAAAAGTCATGCACCCCCTAAAATGATGTTCACACAAGTCGCAGAAGCTTCAGTACTGGTGTAGCCACCGTTAGCATTCACACATTCTTCACAACGTTGGCGCATGCTGTTCATCAGGCGTTGGAAATAACGTTTTGGGATCGCTTGCCATTCTGCGACTAATCGCTGAGCCAGTTGCCGGAGGTTGACGGCAGGGACGTGATGTGATCGAACTCGCCGCCCTAGTTCATCCCGCATGCTCAATGGGTGACAAGTCTGGTGAATATGCAGGCCAATCCATGTGCTGAACGTTCTGCTCCTGCAGGAAGTCGGTCACCACCCTGGCACGATGAGGTCTTGCGTTGTCGTCCTGGAACCAAGCTCCTGGTCCAATCCGCTGCAGAAGTGGAATTACCAGAGGTTGAACAATCTCGTTGAGATAACGCTGACCAGTCAAATTTCCGTTGACGACGTACAGAGGGGTTCTGTGGTTCATGGATATCCCCGCCCACACCATCACACTTCCTCCTCCAATGGTAGACGTTGAGCAACGTTGACATCAGCAGATCTCTCTCCTTGACGACGATAAACACGAGCCAGGCCATCATTGAACTGGAGCGAGAAGCGTGACTCATCTGTGAACATTGTCTCTGTCCACTGACCACGGTTCCACCGGATATGACGTCTGCACCAATCTCGGCGAGCCCTTCTGTGACGGTCAAGTAGCGGTGGTCGGACTGCAGGACGCCGGCATCGCAAACCTCGGTCTCGCAGACGATTCCTAATGGTCTGGTCGGACACGTTGGTGCCTCTGGCAGCTCTGAGTTGATTCCGAAGATGCCGTGCGGTCACAAAGCGCTGTCGCAACGCCGTTATCATCAGGAAGCGGTCTTCTCGTGCTGTTGTTGATCGGGTCTTCCAGAACGGGGGCGATTCTGAACAGCATTAGTTGTCCTGAACCTCTGCCAGAGTCTGCCGATAACGCTTTGGCTTACATTTAGACGCTGAGCCACAGTTCTCTGAGTTTGTCCATCTTGTAGCCAGCCAATGGCCCTTCCGTCTTGGATGCTGAGTTCGTCGAACCATCTTCAAATTTCAAGTGATGATGAATGGAAAATGCTCAGCCCTTTTATTGCTAAAATTGGCATGCATGGAATGACACTCATGCAAAACACGTGCAAATGGTGCATGAGGTGTCACAATGGGTGTTTCGAGGCAGTTTGTCAGTTTAGTCTGACTAAGTTCGTGCTTCAAATCTATGAAAAGGAAATCTGGGTTAACTTAAAAAGTTTCTAAAGATAAGTGCAATGATTGCATGTCCCATAATAACGTGATGTCTATAGTCCAAATGACAACCCAAAGGGGGATATTCTAACCCTATCTGGCTTAAAAAGACATACTTACAAAAATGATCAAAAAATTTCCTTTGACCCTTAAATTCTTTTGAGTAATATATATATATATATATATATATATATATATATATATATATATATATATATATCGTAAAGAACGACGCTTGTATAGGAGATATTCCGCGCAAGACGAGAGAGAGAAAACGGAACAAATGAAAAATGAAGTACCACCTGGAATCGAACCCGGGATCTTCCGATTGCCGGTCAGACGCGATACCATTACACCATGGACTTCACTCTTCCAAATGCCGTAATTCTTCTACATACTCGCAGAAACCAATGCCCCAAGGGGGCACCTCCCGCATGCCGTAACATTATATACATTCAACTGCAAAACACGCAGTATAAATAACGTAAAGAACGACGCTTGTATAGGAGATATTCCGCGCAAGACGAGAGAGAGAAAACGGAACAAATGAAAAAATGAAGTACCACCTGGGAATCGAACTGCGTGTTCTTTGCAGTTGAATGTATATAATGTTACGGCATGCGGGAGGTGCCCCCTTGGGGCATTGGTTTCTGCGAGTATGTAGAAGAATTACGGCATTTGGAAGAGTGAAGTCCATGGTGTAATGGTATCGCGTCTGACCGGCAATCGGAAGATCCCGGGTTCGATTCCCAGGTGGTACTTCATTTTTTCATTTGTTCCGTTTTCTCTCTCTCGTCTTGCGCGGAATATCTCCTATACAAGCGTCGTTCTTTACGTTATTTATACTGCGTGTTCTTTGCAGTTGAATGTATATAATGTTACGGCATGCGGGAGGTGCCCCCTTGGGCATTGGTTTCTGCGAGTATGTAGAAGAATTACGGCATTTGGAAGAGTGAAGTCCATGGTGTAATGGTATCGCGTCTGCCGGCAATCGGAAGATCCCGGGTTCGATTCCCAGGTGGTACTTCATTTTTTCATTTGTTCCGTTTTCTCTCTCTCGTCTTGCGCGGAATATCTTCTATACAAGCGTCGTTCTTTACGTTATTTATACTGCGTGTTCTTTGCAGTTGAATGTATATATATATATATAATAGGGTGTCCCGTAAGTCCGGTTTTATAGGAGAATTTATTTTAAATTAAATTTACAAAAGTAATACATTATAACGAAAGAAATGTTCAAATTAATGTCTTGGTTCGAGACCTTTTCTTTTTTTGTTGCAGGCTTAGAATAACACGCAATGGCTAATATGGAAGCGAGTTACTCTTCTGAGGAAAAGGCCTCCGCCTTTTTTTCCACCCTTTTTGAATTTGATTTTTTTTTTTTTTAATTTACAATTTGTTACGTAAATTGACCGTCAGATGTTAAGAATAATTAAAATTGTTTTTTTTTCATTGATTTATTCATATTTTAATTATAAAAATGATTTAAATGTTACCCTTATCAGAGGAATTGTAGAAAATGATAGATGGGAAATAAAAAGGGGATTTATTTATTTCAGTAATGGTATAAGGCAGAGATTTCCCTCATTTTGTTACGACAGTTTGGACTCGGGGCGGGTTTCATTCAATCATGTTTATGTATTAAAAGTGTGAATTTGAAGCCGCTGAGCTCCTTCCGCCATGACCCTCCCCCTCCCCTTATACTTTTAATCAATCTTACCCTTTTCCTCATTTTACCCGCCAGGGTATCGTAGTGGTGGAGTATTGGACTCCAAAACTATAATAATAATAATAATAAGTGAGGCTCGAAAACTGACTTCGCGCTCAGGCTAGACATACAGTACGCTATCCATTTCGCTGATTCCTACATTATTATTAACCAGCACGATCCGGAGTCGAACCCCCGGCCTCAGTGTCTTCACTTGGTTTATAGGGAAACGGTGTTATCTATTCAACTAATTAATTAGTAAGTATGCTATTCATGGCTGTAAATTATTGATATAATTCGTAGAAATTTGTTTACAATTTTTTGTAGGGAAAGATGTAGTGCCACTATTCACTGTTAAAGATGTAGTGCCACTATTCACTGTTAAAGATGTAGTGCCAGTATTAAGAACTTTAGAATTTTTAACAATGAATCTGAGTATATGAATTCGTTTTGGTTTAATTTTATTAATGGTTGATAAAAAAAAGAATAATTAGTTTCATTAATTGATGACGTTCTCTATTATAATACAGTATTACACAGTCACATTCGTTGTGGATGACGAACGGATTACTTTCGTCTTGGTACCTAATGAAGGACGATTATTGTTCCGAAAGTTTGTCAAGGTTAATTAAAACTATATGTAATTATTACGGATCTATTACGAACTCTGGTACAGTTCCAGGAAAAAGTTCACCTAGAAACGTAAAGTTTCTAAAAAGCATAAAGAAATTGGCTTTTTTTTCTTTGGTTAATTGTTTTTGTTGACAGTAATAAAACTTCAAAGGGGAAAAAAGTTATTGTTGATCAGTAACTTTATGCTTTATAAAAATTTTAGACGAACTTTTTTCCCGTATTTTTATGCCCACTTAAAATGAAGTTTGCTTTACCTTTCCTTTCCTTACCTAATCTAACCTAACTCGCGGATGCGTATAATTTGGAGCGACTGCTGAACTTGTTTGTTCCGATCTTATTTCAAGTTCACAACGCAGATTTAGATTAGTAACGTCTCGTTTGTCTAATCTCTTAGATTTTTTAGAATTTGTAACTGATCAGGTAGATAATGGAAATGATGTAGATGTTATTTATTTGGATTTTAGTAAAGCATTTGACAAGGTTCCACATAGGAGACTTCTATATAAATTAAGAGCTCATTGTATATTATATTAGGGTCGGTTTTAAATTGGGTAGAAAATTGATTAGAAGACAGAAAACAGAAGGTAATTCTAAATGGTCACGAATCTGGGTGGCAGAAAGTGAAAAGTGGGGTACCACAGGGATCAGTTTTGGGTCCATTACTTTTTATTTTATGTCTAAGTGATTTAGAGAGGAGTAGGTTGTAAAATTTCTAAATTTGCAGATGATACAAAAGTAGTTGCTCCAGTTACAAATATAGAAAAGTCTTATAAACTGCAAAAGGATCTTGATAGATTAGTTGCTTGGGCTAGTAAATGGCAGATGATGGAATTCAGTGTTCAAAAATGTAAAGTCATGCATTTTGGTAGAAATAATGAAAACCTTAGTTATGAGATGCGAGGGAACTGGTTGGAGGATGTTAGAAAGGAAAAGGATCTTGGCATTATAATTTGTAGTGATCTAAAATTTTCTAAGTGTTTCGAGGCTAGAAATAAAGCAAATAAAATGTTAGGTATTATTATTAAGAGGAATGTTAGTTACAAGAGTGAGGAAGTCATCTGTAAATTATATAATTCTTATGTTAGGCCTCACATAGAATACTGCATTCAAGCTTGGTCCCCTCACCTTAGAAATGATATTGATATGCTTGAAGGTGTGCAACGTAGGGCAACCAAGCTTATCCCTAACCTAAGAAGATTGGAATACAGGGATAGATTAAAGGAATTAGGTATGTTTAGTTTTGAGAGACGTTATATGAGGGGAGATATGATACAGATGTTCAAAATGTTTTCAGGTTTGGACACTTTAGATGTACGTAACTTTTTCTCACTAGATACTGATGGGATAACTCGTGGGCATAATAAGAAAATTAGAAAACAGACTTGTAGACTTGATCTACAAAAATACTTCTTCAGTCATAGACTGGTAGATTTTTGGAATGACTTGTCGTATGATGTGGTAAACAGTAGCTCATTAGTTAATTTTAAGAAAAATTTAGACACTTTCATGAGTGAAAGAGATAGTTTGTAGATTGTATATAGTGTATATTCTTTGCTTCAGCTATATAGGCTACTATGGTGGTAGTAAATAGTTGTATATTAATTAGCTGACTTGAGTTTGACATCTTGCAAGATTTTATTATTAAAAAATGTAGCTCTTCACTTGGATTACCTCGATAGGCCCGAGTGGCTTCTTGTTTTCCAAAATGAATGTAATGATGGAACACTGATAGGACATTTGACTCGTGGGTTAGTTAATTTGTGTTAGGGTCTCGTTAAGTTAGATTATAGTGGAGCTACTTGTAGATGTCGATCAAACGAACGTCGGTTCTTTGGAACTGGATTGGAAGCTAATTGGAATGTCACTCATTGTGGCCATCGTCGAATACATGCATGATTTGCAAGAGTGGCAGAACATACTTGAAATAATACTTTACAACTGCTCAATGAATATTATTATTAACGCTTCTTCATTCAGGGGATACGTCGTGGCCACGTCGCAACACCTTATGTTAGATCGGTAAATTGAGTTTGGGAAGTAATTGAATGAATAATCCTGTCTTGATGATGTAGCGACCCGTGGTTTGAATCCCACGTAAAACTATGGGTACCCTCCGTCACACGAGCTTTTTGGCCGTTACGAAGGAGGAACTTAAACATCCCCCCCCCCCCCCCCCCAAACACACGCTTCTTCATTCAGTCAAAGGTAGTCAGTTTACGAGTTGGAAGGAAGGAAGGACCATCTTCGAAGGTCAAGGACAATAATAATAATAGTGTTGGAGTTATTCAATCTCCGTACAATCTCAAAGGTCATGTGACGCAGAGGACCTTACGTGGCCTTACGTGGGATCCGAACCAAGTCCCCTCCAAAAGAGAATCAGAGAAGCACCGTAGTCGCTGGACTTGAATCCAGGACTTTGATTAATAAGCCGGTGATTTTACCACTGGGATGCTCTAGCAGGTGGTAATACAAAAACCACGAGTAACAGAGGTCATGCACTGAAATTTCAAGAATAATTGCAACGAAAGGCGAGACAGAAATACGACTCGGAATAATGTTTCGGGTCAGTGGAGACATTTGCTTCACCAAAAGCACCCAAAAATTTACGTTTAAACCTTCGGCTATCATCTCGAGGTTAGGTAAAAAGTTTGGGATTCTTCAAGTTTTTAAGTTATTTTTTCAATTCTAAAAGCAATTTCAGTTAGGCCTTTTAATGTGCGTGCACGCGCGCGAAATATAGCCTGTAGGGAAATAAGTAGAGCTAATAATGAAATTAAAGTACAGAGTAAGAAACACATTAGTAGCAAGAAACATGATATCGCGTGTATTGTCACAGCTGCAAACATTAATCCATTAGATAAATAGTTATATATGCATACTTTCATTACCGCGCACTGGTCTCACCCAAAGATCCTTTATGGCACTGGAAGTCAGCAACCTTGCCCCTGTATCTACAGTTGGCTCGGTGTAGGAGAAAGCTGCTTTTTTAAGTTCTGTCTAATAAATAGTGAACTATACCCGGCTTATCTGGGACTGTTTGAGCCACTTTCTAGCCTTCTTCTGAAGGTGTCCACGTGAACACGAGCCGTTATTTCTTTGGTAATTCGTATTTCGTTTTGGCCGTCTAACGACAATGTTATTTTCCTTCATAGCTAAAGATGTTCCTTCTCTCGCCTTCAGTTTAAGGGCACTGTACATTCTGCTTTTTCCGTTTTCCAGTGGTGTGTGGATGGTTAGAAACTTCAGTTTATGATTAGGTAGGGTTGCCAGATTTTTCAAATTCCCATGCGGGACAAAAAATTTTCTGAGGTTTTTTTAAAGACCAAATTTTTCTTCAAATTGAAACGATTTCTTCAGCGGTTACAACAAACAAAATTAGAAAAATTTTTTACGATAATATTAACAATTAAACATCGTGAATAAATTGAAATTATTATACATAATATTGAAATTCTAAATCAATTCATCCCTAAAAAATTTGCTTAAAAAATATTGTTTGCGGGACATTTTGACGCGGGATTTTTGGGTCAAATGCGGGACTGTCCCGTAAAATACGGGACGTCTGGCAACCCTATGGTCAGGAACCAATTTTTTCAATAACTTTTCGCGTGTAAACTATGGTGCATTTCTTCATCTTTCCACGAGTACAGTTTTAAATTGCGTAATGTTCCCAATAGTTTAGGTAATAATTATTGAAGTAAATAACATGATCAGGAAATCGAACTTAAAATGTATTATTTTATTTCAAAGAATAATAATACAAACAAATCCAACTTGGTGTAATGATACTAACTAATAACCTTACAAAAAATGAACAGACAGTAACAATAATAATAATAATTACCACTCAAACAAAACCTAATAATTTAAATTTAAGGTAAGTAGAGTATCGTGTAAAAAAATTAATCGTTCAACAGCATCAGCTCAGAGCTGAATAGCCGTTCACTTCGTACGGTTGTGGGTGCCGGGGTGAGATAGTTGCGAGCAAGTACTAATAGTTTCGGGAATCTTTCTCCACCGATCAAGAGGGTTCGTGTCGCGGCTGACTTGTGGCTCCTTTGAGTACGTAGATGTCTAATTTTAATTCTAATTCTAAGATGTCTAACTTTGTTTACTACTTTTGATAGGTAGAGGCACATCTGATTGCGAAGACGTAGCAATCTCATCGAAGTAGCTCCATAAGTCAACCTTCGGCTTCTTTTTTGAAGGCTCTTGATCTTCTCGTGAAACAAAAGCAATTGCTTCATTGCCATGATTTCTATTACGTGTAGGACTAGCATTAGTTGATGTAGACATACTGTGGTGATTCATTTTTTACAAACTCTGGCAGTGTAATGCGAGCAAAGTTGAAACGACGATCTAAAACCTTAGCAATCATGCGAGTAATGTCTGTCTTCCATTGCTAGAAGCAAGTCTGTAAATTTTCTATGGAATCTCTTTTCATAGTATGAATACTTGCAACATTAGTTATGTTACACAAAAATAGTACGAGACCTGTTACACCGGGAGACACCTTTGAAAGACGAGAAGAATCGGAGGAAATGTCATTCGTTAATTTTTCAAATGGGCAAAGAAGCTTTACAACATACTGAATTAGCGTCCACTGATTGTTATTGAAAGTTGGTATGTCATAGTCCGAGGCGTATGCAACAACTGCCTTTTTTTGTTAAAGTCGTTATAGCATTAGAATGTACTTCCATTGAGTGATAACGTCTTTTATAAGTTTGTTTTCGGGTAAATCACCACCAGCCCAGCGTCTTAACCACTAGGCTACCCAGGGTACCCATTTATCTCCCAACCAATTGTTTTTTATTGTTTGTTATGGTTATTGGGTTTTGCCGCCTGCCATCACCGGGTCTCGATCCTGGGACCGATGGATTCGTAGTCAGCGACGCTAACCACTACACCACCGAAGCACATTCAAAAAAAGAAAGCTCAATAACCATTATTTTTATTATTATTATTATTATTATTTTGAAACACCGTTCTCAAATGCTTTTCTTAATTAACTGTTCATCGCTTATTAATCGAGTAGACATTTTTGGATGATAAATATTAGTGGCTGAAAGACTTACCGTTTGAGACAGACATGGGCAACCTTTTTTAGTGGCGGGCCAAGCTGAGGGTTGAAAAAGGTTTTTGCGGCTTTGTGAAGAGTTTGCCTTCTGTTTCCACTCTTATATTAGAATTTTAAATTTTTTATTCACCAATGAATGCTTGTA
The DNA here is from genome assembly GCA_023014485.1 of Bathynomus jamesi. NCBI lineage: Eukaryota > Metazoa > Arthropoda > Malacostraca > Isopoda > Cirolanidae > Bathynomus > Bathynomus jamesi. Next base: position 205,269 of record JAJOZX010005911.1, read on the forward strand.
TATAAAAAAAAAAGTACCATTGAAAATGGGAATATATTTTGTCAAACACTGCCTTTAGTAATTGTCAGTTAATGGGTGCAATTATTGCTAATTTGCGAGGGCCACTCAATATATTTTGCCCCACCTTTTTTTTTTTCTTTCCAAGTTTCCTTGTAAGTTCCAGAAATTTTTTACACAAGTAGCTACGTACCTTTTTTACAAGTTTTTATTTTTCCACATAGTCTCCATCCTTTTCTACGGCTTTCCTCCACCTCGAAATAAAGGGCCTTTATTCCTTGCTGGTAAAAGTCCGCTGCGTTCCGCTGGAGCCACCTCTTAACCTCCTCAACAACCTCATCGTCAGTGTGAAACTTTCTTCCACGAATAGCATCCTTCATTGGCTCAAACAAATAGAAGTCTGAAGGTGCCAGATCCGGACTGTATGGAGCAGAGCCGGCCCCAGATATGTGCTCCCTGTGCGGCTGCACAGGGACCCCATCAATTAGAGGACCCCTCCAAAATTCATATGTTCTTCGTATTTTTAGTTGCTATAGCATCACCAAACTTATAAAAACGACACAAAACCACATAAAAATGTAAATAAATAAGCGTGTTTTATTATATTTATATTTGTAGGCTACTTTTTGTCATTGTGTTCAGAACTGTCACTGTTAAAATTCTTTTCGTTTAGTTTCTTTCGTCTCCTGGAGTGAAACGAGGTGGGAAAGCCGACTTGAAAGTATTGAGCCTTTGCGTTATCAGGCCTCTATGATAAGGGAGGCATTGTTGGAGGTCAGGGAAAAGACAACAGATGCTCCAACAAAAATTGAGGCACAATCTTTGGCAGAGGAGGTGGGGTCATTTAGATTTCAGATTTGCACTGTAGTATGGTATGATATCCTCTCCAGAATCAACAGTGTCAGCAAGCTCCTACAATCTGCCGAGATACAAATGGACGTGGCAGTTAACCTCCTAAAGAAGACTAAAGCATTTTTCATAACATAGAGAGATAATGGTTTTGCTGGAGCACAGGCCACTGCAAAAGAGATATGCGAAGATATGCATGTGGAGGCTGTCCTCAAAGAGAAGAGGATAAGAAGCACAAAGACACACTTTGCTTATGAATCTCCAGATGAACCCATAAACGATGCAATGAAGAGGATGAAAGTCACGTTTTACAATGTGGTGGTCTACTCAACCATTGGCTCTCTAGATAACAGATTCAAAACACTAGGGGAAGTGAGAAGTAAGTTTGGAGTGTTGCTTAACTTTCCAAATATGATCAATGAGGCAGTGACAGAGGAGTGTGAAGAACTTGGGAAAACGTTAAGCCTTGGAGAGGAAGCTGATATTGATGGGAGAGATCTGGCCACTGAAATTGGGAACCTTCCAAATTTGCCGAAAGAGTTGAAAGACATCATGACAGCACTTGGACTCCTAAGTTACCTTCATCAAAGCAGTTGAAAGAAATCTATCCCAATCTTTGGCTAGCACTTCGGATTGCTCGCACTCTCCCAGTGACGGTGACATCAGCAGAAAGAAGCTTTTCAAAACTAAAGCTCATAAAGACCTATCTCAGATCCACAATGGCACAAGATCGCCTCAGTGGACTCGCTATCATCAGTATTAATCAAGAGATTAGCAGGCAGCTGTCTTATGATAGTGTTATTGAAGATTTTGCCTCGAGAAAATCAAGGAGGTACAGATTATAAGCACTTCAGAGTACTGGTATTTATGGTTTGACAAACATTGATGTTTTTTGTTAATTTTTCTAATCATGGTTGCAATTAGCTTCAACAATTTTCCTTTATTTCTTCTTATCTTATTTATCATTTTATCAAACTATATTTACAATTGTCAATTTTATTTTCCGCCATTGCTTATTATTTTCTCCACATTAAAATCATTTCAAATTTATACTATACGTTGTAATTTTGAATATTTGTAATTCTTTAAATAATAAAAGAGGAACCCTGATACTGATTTACCTTCCTGTTATATTTGTGAAATATAATATATAAAAGGGGGCGCCCATATAAGAGCTTGCCTAGGGCGCCAAATACCCTTGCGCCACGGTGTGTATATATATATATATATATATATATATATATATATAATATATGGGTGTTTTCTTTCATCAAGATGATGTCCTCAAAAAATCAGAAACATATGTGGGGCCCTGGGAGGGTTGTGTAAGGAATGGGGGCCCCAACCATCTTGCACAGGGCCCCTGAGAAGCTAGGGCCGGCCCTGGTATGGAGGGTGGGGTAACACCCTCAAGCGCATTTTGTGATGGCCTCTCTTATTTGCAAACTGTTGTGTGGTCTTGCGTTATCGTGCAAAAGAAGACGTCTTCCAGTTTTCTGTCCGGTCGAACTCGCTTTATACGTCTCTGAAGTCTTTGTAGGGTAGCAATATATGTCTCTGAATTGATTGATTGTCCTTTCTTCATAATGTCCACCAGAATCACCCCTTTCATGTCCCAGAAGATAGTGGCCACAACCTTTCCTGCAGAGGAAACCATTTTGAACTTTTTCTTGCCTGGGGAGTCTGCGTGATGCCACTCCATGGATTGGCGTTTTGTTTCAGGTTCAAAGTGGTGTACCCAAGTCTCATCCCCAGTCACAATTCGTGAAAGCAAGTCATCCCCCTCTGTCTCGTATCGAACCAACGACTCAGAAGCGATTTCTTTTCTGTTTTTTGATCTTCAGTCAATTGGCGAGGAACAAACCGTGAACACACTTTTGAGTATCCCAGTTGCTGAATTATCGTATTTACACTTCCTTCACTAATTCCTAGCTCCAGTGATAGCTCCTTGTATGTGACGCGCCGATTTCATCGAATGATGCTGTTAGTACGTTGCACAGTATGAGATGTGACAGCCGATGCCGGGCGACCGCTGCGTGGCTCATCATCGAGGCTGGCTCTCCCTCTCTCCGATGATCTCTCACGTTTAGGCCAGCGTCCAACTGTGCTTTGATCAACAACAGCATCTCCGTAAACGTTTTGTAGACGTTTGTGAATATTTTCAACTGTTTCCTTCTCTGCGGTTAAGAACTCGATAACAGCTCTGTTTACGACGCACATCACTGTCAGACGCCATTTTCGAAACTGCGTTAACCATCGGTTTTATACAAGGAGGGGAGGTTCAAACTGGAAAAATCTGGTTACGTGAAGCGCAGAAAGTTCACACTTGGCCCAAAAGACATTTCAGCCCCATAGCCTATTATTTAGCTAAAAAGGGTGGGGCAAAATATATTGAGTGCCCCTAGTATTTCTGGTAGGTAATAATAAAGGTGGTATATAGTCATATGTTGCACATCGAAATATAAATTGTTCTATTTTACATTTTGCTCCTAACCGAGATTGACACTGCAGTTCCAATAAAATTTTAATTCTACAATTTTTTCCATTAGAAAAATGAAGAGGGTCGTGTCTTTGTAATTTAGATCGGAGGGAGGCGGGCTGGATTGAAAGCATTCGCGTGCCGGGAGTGGGTAATATCGTACATTTCTGTAGGTAAGATACGAAAGACGGATGATTTGGACAAACTTGTAAGTCATAATTGAAATGTAGTTAATATTGTATGCGCATAATTCCATGGTCAACGCGTTACTGCACAGATATTTACAAAACATATCTTAAAATACTGCTTCACTACTGCCTTAATTAAATTAACAATTGGACTGGAAATTTGTTTCACCAATCTACTGTATATCTCGTTGAGTAAAATATCTTTGCTACCGAAAATGTTGGGTGTTTCCTCGGGGTGTTGAAATATGCCCCAGGTTGTATTTGACTTACTTTCTCGTAGTAGCTCGGTGGTCAGCGTTCAGAATTTCTATTCAAGAGGTCCTCAGCACGAATCCTGGTGGGGGTTAAATCCAAATATGCTTACTTCACACAGATGAGTCACAAACTGTACTGGAAACGTGTTATTCGAGCATTATTCATATTACATATTAAAGTAAGCAAGTATTTCAGCCAAAATTCACATTATATACGTACTTGGAAAAATTGAAAAACAGTTCTCTGAACCGTTTCTCTCTCTCTCTCTCTCTCTCTCTCTCTCTCTCTCTCTCTCTCTCTCTCTCTCTCTCTCTCTCTCTCTCTCTCTCTCTCTCTCTCCTCAGTGGTCCCGAGTCGTGGGATTCTAGAGAATTGGCTTCCAGTTCCTTTAAGTTCTCTCTCCTTCGGGAGGGCGGGTGAAGTCTGTTGTACAAACCTGTCCCGTGGGTTACTAGGACCCCTTCCCACCCCTACTCTGTCCTTTTAGCTTAGGTTAAGGATGCTCTCCTCTGACTGCAAAAAAAAAAAAAAAAAAAAACGACTTAGTATTAAGTCTTTTTCTCTACTCTTACTATTAGGACCCTACTACTACCTCATGCGTGGGAAGAGAGGCTTTGGAACCTCTATAAATAACACCATTTCACTTCAGTTGTAGGTAAATAATTAGAGGGGATAATAGTGGGTAGGATTGTTGACCATTTGGATTCCTACAAGCTACTTGGGGACTCCAACATAGGTTTAGACGGCATAAGTCGTGTCTCACCAACTTGCTCGAGTTTTTCCACGTCATGTTGAGTGAGTATAATAAGAGTAGGGCGATTGATGAGAGAGCCTTTGATAAGGTACCTCACCTCCGGCTAATGGCCAAAGTGCGCGCGCTGGGTATTGGTGGGGAAGTAGGTAGGTGGATTGAAAACCGGCTGAAGAATGCCACAAAGTTAATCCCTTCCGTTAGGCATATGGGCTACAATCGACGCTTACGTGACGCGGGTTCAAAGATGTCGATTTTAGAAGCATGTTTAGTTTAAATGATAACCCAACTCGTAACAATGGTTGGAAGTTGAATTTGAAACGGTTTAGGACTAGTGTGTGTGGGAATTACTTTACGTATAAGATCTGTGACACGTGGAACAGGTTACCTTCAGAAGTTGTGAACAGTTCCTCTGTGGATCATTTCAAGAAAAGGTTAGACAAAATCCTGCACACTATTTAAGTGTGTAGAAAATTTTCCGTGGCACCCGTTGCCATTGGTACCTCCTCGGTATGGGCCGCAAGGCCTTTTGAGGTACTTCTTTTCCTTGTAACTCCTCTCTCTCTCTCCCTCTCTCCCTCTCTCCCTCTCTCCCTCTCTCCCTCTCTCTCTCTCTCTCTCTCTCTCTCTCTCTCTCTCGTATGAAAAGGAGGACCATGTTGCAGTACAAATTATTTATTGTAATTAACTAAACATTTCTGAAGCATCAGTTTCCTTTTTCAGTAGGTCGATAAATCATTAAAAATTACAAACTAATAACTAAATCCAAAAATAAATTTGAAATTTATACATAAGAGCACAATGTGTATGGTTTATCTATTTACGTAGGCTGACTGCCAAGCCAGCTATGTAGGGTATACATCCCTAAAATTTCAACCAAGAGTGGACAGACAGATTTCTTACATACAACCAATCAGATATGGGCTAATAGTAATAGTAATGGACTATGACAGGATTTTCAAGTGATAGTAATATATCATAATTTTTTGGCTGTAATAGTAATAGATAATAGTCTATTATTTTTCGATTACAATGGCAATATACATTGTGTGAACAAAGAACTGAAAAAATAACTAAATCTACTTTAAACTAAAATAAACATGTATGTGACCTAATATTGTGGCAAAGTTTTCCTTCAATAAAGTAAAATTTATCAAGACCTACAGTCTCTGAAATTGTAATGATTTAGTTGAAACAAATATTTGTTATTTGGCTGCTGCTCAGCCTCGTCCTGGATCCATGAGTGCAGAGCCCTCTGCTTCTCAGTTTTATCCTGGATCCCTGAATCCAGACACTGCTACATCGCCAGTTCAAAACCATCTCACGCAGGGTACCCCCCTCAGGGGCCTTGGTGAATCGGGATGCTGGGAATGCAGTCGGGGGTCATGATGAGGAGGCATCTTGGACAATGGTGGTAAGGAGGGGCCGGAAGCGAGCGACTCCTCCGAGAACTGCAACCACTGCAATAGCTAATGGTGGTGGTTCCTCAAAGGGGTCTGGTCCCACTCATGCACCGGCTTGAGGGAGTCAGCCTGTGGCAGAAACTGGCAGAGAACGACGGGGTATCATAGGTGCTGCCAAAACAGATCGTATGATGGCTGTACCAACGAAGACCGCAAACATTTTCGTCTCGAGATGTCGACCTGATCTTACGGCCGAGGAGCTGCAGGCATTTGTGGAAGATAAAGTGAACCTTCAGGTTATATGTAGGAAAATTGACTCCAGATGGACTACGTAGTTCCTTTCAAGTTACGGCAGTCTGTGATGATCCACGGGTATTTATGGATCCAGCAGTATGGCCGGAACGGGAATATGTACTGCGGTTCTATGAGAAGAAGAAGAAAAACACCTGCAGCCCCTCTCGCAAGTGCTTGAGAGGGTAATTATGGAGACATCATGCGTCGAACTGTGGAGAAAAATCGAGCTGGGTCTAATGCTGTAACTGCTGTGCCTGGTATAAGTGGAATTAAACATGTAGAGATGGCTGGCAGAACTGCATCTTCCTAATTGCAACATTCAAGGTAATCTTTTATAAATGTAGAGGCCTAAGCATAGGCAATAACAGCAAACACAGGCTGATCATAATTGATAAATTGTTAGAAGATGCTGATATTCTCTGTCTGCAGGAAACATGGCTATGGAAGCAGGACGTAAAGGACCTGAATAGCCTGTCCAGTAACTTTCATAGGATAGGATAGGGGAGGCCACCAGAGATAAACAAGATGGTCTCCTTGCAGGCCACTCACCTGGCGGGGTAGCTATTTTATGGAGGTTGGGGTATGGGAAATATATCACTGAATTAAAACTTGGTTTGAATTGGCTAACTGGAATAGAAATCTGTGTAGATTGTAAAATGTTTGTAATTCTATGTATCTATATGCCTTTTTAGACAGTTGTTGATGAGGAAAAGATTACGACACGTGTAGCTATTATTGGTGACTTTAATGCTAATGTCTTTAATGATAATTCTTTGTTTAGCAACCACTTAAAAGCCCTCTGTGAAGATGATACTTCACCCTTTCATCCATGTGTAGTCTTCCTGGTGATAACTTTACTTATGTTAGTGATAGTTCGTACATCACCTCATGCTTGGATCATTGTATTTGTATGTTCATTATACACACTGATTCACTGGCCTACTTAGTCAGTGCTCCAGACAGCTATCTCTTAATCTTCTATGGACCTATTGTATAATGTTTGTACCCGTTCAGTCTGAAATAAAGTTTGTTTTTTAACACACTACTACTAATTGCATTTAAATAGACATAAAGATCCTTTTCAAAAGGGTGAAGTACTTCACATACAAAAGTAATAGTAACAGTAATAAATGAAAATTAAAGTAATAGTAATAGAAGGAATCAAAAGTAATAGTAATAGAAACCCAGTAATTGACCCATGTCTGCAACCAATAGACCCATTTCTTATCGATTTGGACTCAAAGATTTTAAAATACTTTCAATTGGTGGGACGTCTTCAGATTTAAAGATTTTAGAAGCTACATATTCATAAAATCAAATCATCCTTTAACTAATAATTCTCCTCCATCAAACTATCTGTCCTTTAAAAAACAACCAACCAATTCTTTGACTTTGTCTTTTGATGTTTTTATCCCGTTGCTCTCAGGGATTGCCACGTTGAAAGTTGGTTCTCAGCTTGATTCCTAATGAATTAATTTACCATAGTGTATCAATAAAAAAAATTATGCTCTTATGTATTGTTTTAAATCTATTTTAGATTTATTTATTAGTTTGTGTTTTAGCTACTGAAGTATTATACAAATTGTGCTCTTATCTATAATTTTTTTAAATTTTAATTTATTTATTAGTTTGTTTTTTATGTTTTACCTACTGAAGATGGAGACTGGCGTTTCCGAGACGTTTAGTTAATTGCAATAAATTATTTTTACTACAACACGGGTCCTCCATTTCATCCTACGCATAAGGTTCTCTACGAACAAGGCGTTCTCTCGTACATTATATATATATATATATATATATATATATATATATATATATATAATAATATATATATATATAATCCAATTTATAGTAGCCAATTATGGTTACCACTTTGATGCGTAAGTCAGTACTATAATGAATGATGATAATTACGGTTAATTGAATGTTAATGATAAATGCTTTGACCGAGGTCACCAGATCTTTGCAGATCAATTGTTATTAAGTTATTAATTAGGTTGATTAATAGAATGAGTTTTCTTCCTTTATTACACAAAAATAAATGATTTATGAATGAGACAGAATATGCTAATTGTTTACAGTTGAAATAATGTGTACACTTGAAATAATGCTTTCAATATAATAATGGCTTGTCATTTAATAACGCGCGAGGTAATGATTAGTCTTTATATAAAGTTAGGTGAATGGCACCAGGCCAATGGGGCCTGCACAAATGGTGTTTACATGGCGAATGTTCTGATGCCACTGAATTTTTGGAGGGGGAGATGAAGCCGCGAAGCCGCGTCCAGAAGTCCTTGTAACGAAGTTGGTATGCTGCCTTGTATATTCCCGCTCTGTGACGTCATCTTAGTCGTGCTTGTGTGACGTCATCTTGGTCGTGTTTGTTGATGTAATATTGCTAAGGTGTTTGCAAACGTCTCTTCCAACTTCAGTAGTCACTACATATATATATAATATACAGTATGAAAATTATTTCACGAAAGTGACACGTGAAAAATGTGTTCCTGAAAAGTGTTCCTGAGGATGTCATTAGACGAAAGCGCTTGAGCACCACTTTGTGTTTCTTTTCCCTTCGTGGTTTTATTCATCATAATATACAGTATATATATGATGAAAATAGCCACGAAGGAAAAAGGGGATCACCTGAAGATCAGGGACCCCCCAGACTCAATTACCAAATGATATCTTTGTTAAAACTAATGAAAATATCACGACTTAACCTAACCAATCGTCAAGGGCATTCAATTTAATTTATTATTATATTTGGTACTGTAAAGCAAAAAAACAAGAATACATGGGAGCTCTGATCTTCAGGTGATCCGAAAAAGGAAACACACAATGGTGCTCAAGCGCTTTCGTATTAGATAAAAGTGCTTGAGCACCATTCTCTCTCCTTTTTCCTTCGTGGTTATTTTCATCCTAAATATTATGAGAGAGAGAGAGAGACCCGCAACAATAAAATTAGCACCCGGAAATAAGTATAGATTTATTTTTAATGTACTCGTACGTGCATGCACCTCTTGGAGATACGATAGATGAGCAAACCCACGCGATCATGTGCTTCATGAAAGGCTCGGACATGATGTGGCATTGATGCCGGGGAAATTTGGATGATGCTATGGTCCAATTTTGCCAAAGTTCGGTCAATATTTTTTTTTTTTTTTTTTTTTTTTTTTTATATACAAATGTGGGAAAAGAGTCTTGTTTTCAGTGACGCAAATGACAATCAAGATGCTCCAAGACGTACTGAAGAGGATTTACACCTGGGTTTCTCGAAACTCTAGTAAGAACTACAGTAATGATCCTTTTTTGTCTTCCACTGAATAGTGTTTATTGTGACGTGTGACAGTTTGCACAGTCTTCTTGCAAAATATGCATGTTAAGCTGGAGATTTTCTTCAATGAAAGATGATGGTCTTCAAGGATGGATACGTAATTACGTATTTCCTGGAATTCAGACGTCACTTGACGAATACCTGGTCCGTGTTTCTGTCGTACAATGAAAATAATTCTTACGTAGTTTTAAAAACCATACGATTAATTTCAAACGTTTTTTTTTTAATTAAAAAAATGACCTCACAAAATAATTTTTTCAGTATGTTACACTATCTTTCATATATATATATATGTATATGCTTGTGGGGGGGGCGTACATAAAGAATGAGAGTGGATTTGTTTTTCTTGTTAATGAAGCTGAAAGATATAGGGATAAATCTAGATTAAACAAACAGAGGAGTGAGATAAGAGAAGTAAAATTGGGTAACTGGGCCGTTGCAGGGGTAATTGGGCCCGAATAAGTTTAAGGTAAATTTCGTTATTACTTTTTCCACACATTTTATTTACCTCAATTTATAGAAAAAAATTCATACCTTTTATATAACGAAATTTACCTTAAACTTATTAGGGTCCAGTTACCCCATTTTACAGAATTTGTTTCAGTACTATGTGTGACCATCTTTTACTTTCAAATCTGAAACAGAACGTTGCGGTATAAATGTTTCTAAATCGTCCCTTAGAAGTTGTCCCAAAAGTTTATCTTTAATTTGTTATCTTTTTCAACATCCGATACTTGAGGATATTCACAGATTCTCTGTAGTATTTAAATAGGAGAAATTTTAGCACTATTCATTTTCCTTTTCCCCAAAGTCTCCAATTCCATAGCACGAAAAACAAGACCAAACCGTAGCCTTCTGCGGGTGCTTTGCCGGGACCATCTGATGAACTGTTCTTCTTGAAGCCTCGGTTTTCGTGCTTAAGCTGAACGAACACCAAGAGCTTTGGAATGGGATTTGTCACTGAATATCAACAGAAAAAAAAAAAATCAGAAACTGTAAACATGTCCCATAAAGGTAAATCGAAAAACACGAATGAAGTCGTTAATTTCGAACAAAAGCACGGTTTACCCGCCATTAATAAGTTGTTTATTAAATTAGTATAGATAATATTTATCCTATTTTTCGTATAATTTTCAGTGAATGGAAACTTTTGTTCATTTCTCGACGAACAACTTTAAGGAAAATATTGCTAAGAGTTTTGGAACATTTCGGGTCATTCAGCGGCGTCATTCCTTCAAATGTCTTTATATTCAGTGTGTTACTTTTTTCCAGTCTTCAACACTATAATCTCGAGCACGTGACCAAACAGATAGTTACGAAAGCCGTTTTTCGATGGTCGGAATGAATCTATCACTTTCTCATGAAGTCGTTTTCTGACTGTTGTAGCGGACCTATTAATAATACCACCTCCACTCTCAAGTATTCTCTGAATGTCAAATGAGGTCAACATTGCAAAGAAACGTCGCAGCGAAATTCATCGCTGTTAATCTATACTATAATAAGAGAGCTGTCCGTCCGTCACACTTTCAGAAATTGTATTACGGGCGGCAATGTGAAGCTCAAGATTTTCATGACTGTTCTTTTCTATAGTTTTATTGACCAAATAATTGAACCGACAGTAATTGGAGGTTCAATTATTTGGTCAGGGGAGTTTTGGGGGATATCTGATCAGATTCAGAAATCTTGACACAATGTGAAGCTCAAAATTTTCACGGCTGCGTTCTTTTCTGTAGTAGGGGGGTGAGGTACCCGGAGGGTACCTAACCTTAACCCGGGCAACGCCGGGTACATGATCTAGTATCTTATAAAAGTACGAGTACTTCCGAGAGTGCTCGTGAATACTTGAGTATTAATGGAGAGTTAGGTTGAGTTTTAATTTTATTACCAAATTTTAAATTTTGCTAAACATTTTAAAACCTACCTTCCTTTGACTAATCCGCCGTCATCTTATTGTTAAGTTAGATAAGGTTAGTTCATGGTTCATAATTATGATAGTTACTCCCAACTCGTTATCATTTCCATTTCCGTTGTGGTGGTCCAAAATTGGGAATGGTCGAAGTGGGGAGTCCAGATTTGGGAAGAGTTTCCCGGTTCGGGAAAAGGTAAGAAAATGGTTGTGACGCACCCGCATTCCCGACAGACATTTCTATTAAAAATCTACCTAAATGCGAAAAATTCTACATTGGGAATTTTAATGGATCGATTTTGGAATTGCCTCGCATGAAATTCCCACTTTCGGATTTTTTATTCTTGGACGAGGAATAAAATGAATGACAAAAATTGGGAAAACACCCCATTAATGTTATTTTAAGTTCTATTTTTAGATTCTCTATTTGACTGTAAACGTAGTCCACCAATAAGTCAATAATATATATATATATATAAGCACGTGTTATTTTGTGATTCTAGTGCATATATAATATATATATATATTATATATATATATATATAGAAACGACGTAAGTATAGAGGAGTGTTCTGCACACGAGGAAGAGAAATAACGAACAAATGAAAAATGAGGTACCCGCCCGGGAATCGAACCCAGGACCTTCCGATTGCCGGTCAGATATGCTATATCTGACCGGCAATCGGAAGATCCTGGGTTCGATTCCCGGGCGGTTACCTCATTTTTCACTTGTTCGTTATTTCTCTTCCTCGTGTGCAGAACACTCCTCTATACTTACGTCGTTTCTATACATTAATATACTGCGTGGTCATTGCAGTTAAATGTATATATATATATATAGTGTATATATATGGCCCCCTATATGACATAGATTCACATTAAACGCGTAAAGTTCTTTATTTTGAAATAACCATCAGGAAAAAGTGAAACATCCACTTCAAGTACATTAGAGTCTCTCTCTCTCTCTCTCTCTCTCTCTCTCTCTCTCTCTCTCTCTCTCTCTCTCTCTCTCTCTCTCTTGGGTTGGGCCTCAGTCACTAGCGGGGTTCCTCAGGGTTCCGTTTTGGGGCCGCTGTTGTTTATCATTTACATAAATGATATAGACGGTGGCATCGTTCGGATCGCCAAATTCGCTGATGACACCAAGCTTGGGGCCAATGTTGGGACGCCGGAGGCGATCGAGCAACTGCGTGCGGACCTAGGTAGGATAGGACAGTGGTCCGAAAAATAGCAAATGCCGTTTAACTTGGGTAAATGCAAGGTGATGCACATTGGCTACGCCAATCCCAAGTCGGACTACTCGATGTTGGGGAGTAATATCGAGGTGACTGATTTGGAAAAGGACTTGGGTGTGCTAATTAGCAGCGACCTTAAGTTTACGAAACAGTGCGTAGAGGTGGAAAAGAAAGCCCAGAAGCTGTTGGGTTATATCAGGAGGCAATTTAAGTTTCGGAACAAGGAGATTGTGCTCTCTCTGTACAATTCCCTGGTTCGGCCGCACCTGGAGTATGCTGTGCAGTTCTGGTCACCCACCCTCAGGAAAGATATTGAGAGGCTGGAGCGACGGCAGGCGAGGGCCACAAAGTTAATCCCTTCCGTTAAGCATATGGGCTACAATGGACGGTTACACGCCCTGAACTTGTTTTCGCCGGAAACTCGGAGGCTGTGCGGTCAACTGATCGAGGTTTTCAAGCTCTTACGCGGGTTCAACGCGGTCGATTTTAGAAGCATGTTTAGTTTAAATGATAACCCAACTCGCAACAGTGGTTGGAAGTTGGATTTGAAACGGTTTAGGACTAGTATGTGTGGGAATTACTTTACGTATAAGATCTGTGACACGTGGAACAGGTTACCTTCAGAAGTTGTGGATCAGTTCAAGAAAAGGTTAGACCAAATCTTGCACACTATTTGAGGGTGTAGAAAATTTTCCGTGGCACTGTTGCCATTGGTACCTCCTCGGTATGGGCCGCAAGGCCTTTTGAGGTACTTCTTTTCCTTGTAACTCTCTCTCTCATAAATATAATATGTTTTAAGTGACGAATATGTTCGCGGTGAATTTTTGTGCCACAGACTCCGATGTTCACCTGCATTGGTACTTGTTAATATTAATAACGGTAGCAGCTATTGTTTTATAGGTATATCTAAATCATTAGATATCTCTAGAACTGATTAGGATGTATGATTATGCAAAGCAGTTATTCTAAAAGGAATAGTCTCTTTTTGTCAAATTTGAAAAGAATAGAATTGGTAGATAACATGCACAAAAGACCCCGAAAATAATAACTATTCGTGATAGTTTATTCAAGGGAGTGTATAATTAACGAGAGGTCTGTTAATGATATAGATAAATGCAGCAAGTAATTACACAAACGAAGGCTAGATTCGTGTATATATATATATATATATATATATATATATATATATATATATATATATATATATATATATTTGTGTAACAAAAGTCTGTTACCATGGAAATTATTTTTTGCTCGTTATGAAGACAATAAATGTTCAAATTGCATGCCATTCAGGTATTGACACGTGTTAATTCTATCACGTAGGGTACATTAAACGTTACCTAGGGCATCTTTACTGATGTGGTTACATTTTTGTCGTATGTTGTATTTGAAATGTTGACTAGTTCGTGGTCTCGTGTGTGGTAAACAACTGACTTTAAATGTCTTCAGAGGAAGCTACATGAAATAAACCTAATATTACTTTTCCTGTTGGGGTGAAATCAGCCATATTATTCATTAGTTATAAACTTAAAACAAAGAAGAGAGAACATTAATTTCCTATGGTAACAAACTTTTGTTACACCATGTGTATGTGTAAAAATGATTATTCTACCATTTCGTTTTTGCGTATAAAGTCCTAACTCGCATGACATTCTAACTATACAGTAATAATATTCCTGCAAGCTTGGAAAATAATTAAATATTTTAATTTTTTTCTGTTCTTTATTTAATTTTTGCTAAGGTGATTTTCTATTCAATGATATCTTGATGAATTGTTCTTGTTTTAGCTACCTAGATTTTCTTATTAAGCTTAATCATGTAATCTTGTTAAATTCTGCAATGTTCATTTTTGTATATATTCTCTTAAATCATAAAAGATGAAGTCATATCCTGAATCAACATTTAATTTTAAATTTTAAACATGTAATTTTAATAAGAATATTTTAAATTCCATTTTTAGTTGCCACGGCAAATCATCATGACATCAGATTTGCCAATATGCTGTTACAGGAAAATTTTCCTTCATCATCAAAATATTTTGCTTTAGTTTTCTGCAAGATCCACATAATACACCAAGCAATTCTTTTGAATTAGCAAAAATAATTCAGCCTATTAAAAATTGGAATAAAGTCAAATTAAATAATTATGACGTCATTAGCTTAAATTTAAATAGTATATAAACCATTGTAACTTTCCAAATGTTCTTCTGCCTGATCTGACCAAGAGGCTGAAGCAGTACCTGTAATATTTAGTAGTAGTAAAATTCAGTAAAAGGATATCTTTATCTTCTCCTTTTTGTGCCACTTGTAAACGTTAGCTACACGGAGAACATCATTTCCAAAAGCTGTTTTAATCATTTCGTTCGTCTCCGAACGCGCATTGTTCCATTTGAGATATATATACGTACTGCAAAAACACCCTCCTTTTAAGCGCTCCAACCAACTACTGACTCATGGTAGCAGATTTTGCTTGAGACTGCAGACGCCAGAGGGCAGGAAGATTCACCTATGTAAACGGTTATTTCTTATTTGCATTTATTTGTCCGTAGCAATAAAATTATCGATACTTTTTGATCACTCCTCGTAAACTAAATCTACTCTCAACTAAAATAAACATGTATGTGAACTAATATTGTGGCAAATTTTTCCTTCAATAAAGTAAAATTTATCAAGACTTACATTCTCTGAAATTGTAATGATTTAGTTGAAACAAATATTTGTTATTTGACTGCCACTCAGCCTCATCCTGGATCCATGATTGCAGGGCCCTCTGCCTCTCAGCCTCATCCTGGATCCATGATTGCAGGGCCCTCTGCCTCTCAGCCTCATCATGGATCCATGATTGCAGGGCCCTCTGCCTCTCAGCCTCATCATGGATCCATGATTGCAGGGCCCTCTGCCTCTCAGCCTCATCATGGATCCATGATTGCAGGGCCCTCTGCCTTTTAAGCCTCATCCTGGATCCATGAGTGCAGAGCCCTCTGCTTTTTAAGCCTCAGCCTGGATCCATGAGTGCAGAGCCCTCTGCCTTTTAAGCCTCAGCCTGGATCCATGAGTGCAGAGCCCTCTGCCTTTTAAGCCTCAGCCTAGATCCATGAGTGCAGAGCCCTCTGCCTTTTAAGCCTCAGCCTAGATCCATGAGTGCAGAGCCCTCTGCCTTTTAAGCCTCAGCCTGGATCCATGAGTGCAGAGCCCTCTGCCTTTAAGCCTCAGCCTGGATCCATGAGTGCAGAGCCCTCTGCTTCTCAGTCTTATCCTGGATCCCTGAACTCAGACACTGCTACATCGCCAGTTCATTACTATCTCACACAGGGTACCCCCAAGGGGCCTTGGTGAATCGGGATGCTGGGAATGCAGTCGGGGGTCATGATGAGGAGGCATTTTGGACACTGGTGGTAAGAAGGGGCTGGAAGCGAGCGACCCCTCCGAGAACTGTAACCACTGCAATAGCTAATGGTGGTGGTCCCACAAGGGGGTCTGGTCCCACTCATGCACCGGCTTGAAGGAGTCAGCCTGTGGAAAAAGCTGGCAGAGAACGGCGGGATATCATAGGGGCTGCCAAAACAGATCGTATGATGGCTGTACCAATGAAGACCGCAAACATTTTTGTCTCGAGATGTCGACCTGATCTTACGGTTGCATGTAGGAAAATTGACTCCAGATGGACTATGTACAATTCCTTTCAAGTTACAGCAATCTGTGATGATCTAGGGGTATTTATGGATCCAACAGTATGGCCGGAACGGGTATATGTACGGCGGTTCTATGAAAAGAAGGAAGAAAAACACGTATAGCCCCTCTCGCAAGTGCTGGAGAATGTAATTATGGAGACGACATGCGTCGTACTGTGGAGAGAAATCCAGCTGGGTCTAATGCTGTAACTGCTGTGCCTGGTATAAGTGGAATTAAACATGTAGAGATGGCTGGCAGAACTCCTGCATCTTCCTAATTGCAACATTCAAGTAATCTCATAACTGTAGAGGCCTAAGCATAGCAATAACAGCAAACATAGGGGATCATAATGATAAGCTGTTAGACTCAGTTAGAGGAACTGATATTTCTGTCTGCAGAAACACGGCTATGGAACAGGACTTAAAGGACCTGAATAGCCTTCAGTAACTTTCATGGAATAGGGGAGGCCACCAGAGATAAACAAGGTCTCCTTGCAGCCACCCACCTGGTGGTAGCTATTCTATGGAGGTTGGGATATGGGAAATATAGTAGTGAATTAAAACTTGGTTTGAATTGGCTAACTGGAATAGAAATTTGTGTACACAATAAAAAAGTTGTAATTGTGTGTATCTATATGCCTTTTCAGGCAGTCGATAAGAGGAAGAACCTCATCAAATTGGGGCAGGTCAGCAGTATTATTGATGAGTTGGATACGACATGTGTAGCTATTATTGGGCAACCACTTAAAAGCCTTCTGTGAAGATAATAACTTCCCTTTCATTCATGTATACTCTTCCTGGTGATAGCTCACTTATGTTAATGATAGTTGGCACACCACCTCATGGTTGGATCATTGTATTTGTATGTTTATTATACACAGTGATTCACTGGCCTACTTAGTCAGTGCTCCAGACGACTATCTCTTAATCTTCTATGGACCTCTTGTATAATGTTTGTGCCTGTTGAGTTTGAAATAGTGTTTGTTCGTTTATTTGTTTAACACACACCTTCTTATTGCATTTGAATAGACATAAAGATCCTTTTCAAATGAGTGAAGTACCCTACATACAAAAGTAGTAGCAATAGATGGACAAGTAATAGTAGTAGTAGTAGTAATAGATGAAAATTAAAGTAATAGGAATAGAAGGAATCAAAAGTAATAGTAATAGAAACCCAGTAATTGACCCCATGTCTGATATATATATATTATATATGCGATGAATTTCACAATTAAACACGTGAAATGAATGAGTGATGCAAACCCACAAGGAAAAAGAAAAATGATTCCAAGGCCTTTCGTGTATTCAGAAGCACACCTCGTCAGGGAATGAAGGGAGAAGGTGAGATGCCCAAAATATATACAGCGGGACGGAAACAAAAAGATTAGCACCTAATAAATAAATACATTTCAATAACAGTGCGGGAATGTATAAAATTGACAATATCCTGTTAAAATTCCTTCTGCCTCATTAATTCTTGTTAATTACGGTATGTGCTAATCTTTTTGTTTCCGTCCCGTTGTACATATTTTGGGCATCTCGCCTTCTCCCTTCATTCCCTGACGAGGTGTGCTTCTGAATACACAAAAGGCCTTGGAATCACTTTTCTTTTCCCTTGTGGGTTTGCATCATATATTTTTTTTTATTTCTTATTAACTTTAACCGTTTAAGGCCGGATATTTTTGTAGGGTTAAATTATGAATGCGTGTGTTTGAAACGCTACCAATTTGTACCTGTCGTCCTTAAAGGGTTAATAGTGCACGAAAATAACCGTAATAACATTTTAAATCATTCAAACTATATGTAGACTGTGTAAACGGAACGTTTGAAACTATAGATATTCTGAGTTCTTGGTTCAGTTTGCGAAGAGCAAGCCCGATGCGAGGGATATGATTTGTGACTAAAGTTCGTCATACTCGTGAATAATCATTCACCCGACCCATAAAAATGAACAGTATCTATAATAAAACACTAACGACAGGAATTGATTTTGAATTCGATTATGATAACTCGAATCTGTGTTGCATCCAATGGTGATAAACCACGTACAGAAGTTTCATCAGTATACGTTGACCCTCTATATGCCAAGCAATGATGCTGCGAGCTGCTCATACCTCCAAAGTGTATCGTTAATAGGACTTGTTTCGTCCAGTGCTAAATGTTGTACTGTGAATGTCAGTGATTTTTGGATTAATGAAAATATATTTTTAAATATTATTTATTATTATTTTATTATTATTATTAATTATTATTATTTTAGAGATGAAAGAAAGATATATTTTGGCGCCACATGATTCAAAAACTTTATTTTACCACTTTTTTTAAATTTTCTTTTATAGATTTAGCCTTCAATTTATTATTAAGTCCCGCCCACTTTTTCGCACGAAGCCACGCCCACTATTATTTTAATGCGATATTCTTTCTTTTTCCTCCTCAAGTTTTAATCTTTTTGAGTTGTGGTTCAATTTTTTATTTTATTTTTATGCCTTTGAGGTTGGGGGACAGGGAAGAAGTTCTTATTTTTGAGATGGGGATAATTTCGAGGGGAATGGTGGGCAGATAATTAGGTTATTTTTGGACTCGAGATTTTTCTGGATGCTCAGAGATAATTTAATTGGAAATTGGAATATACTGTGTGTATATATATATCTAATATATTATATATATATATATATAATTTTATTTATTTATTTATTTATTTACTTATTTTATTTTGCCCCACCTTTTTTTTTCTCTCTCCAAGTTTCCTTGTAAGTTCCAGAAATTTTGTACACAGGTAATTACATACCTTTTTTACAAGTTTTT
Organism: Bathynomus jamesi; assembly: GCA_023014485.1. Lineage (NCBI taxonomy): Eukaryota > Metazoa > Arthropoda > Malacostraca > Isopoda > Cirolanidae > Bathynomus > Bathynomus jamesi. The sequence goes on from JAJOZX010005911.1 coordinate 224,438, forward strand.
ATTTTTCCACATAGTCTCCATCCTTTTCTACGGCTTTCCTCCACCTTGAAACAAGGGCTTTTATTCCTTGCTGGTAAAAGTCCGCTGCGTTCCCCTGGAGCCACCTCTTAACCTCCTCAACAACCTCATCGTCACTGTGAAACTTTCTTCCACGAATAGCATCCGTCATTGGCCCAAACATATGGAAGTCTGAAGGTGCCAGATCTGGGCTGTATAGAGGGTGGGGTAACACAGTCAAGCGCATTTTTGTGATGGCCTCTCTTGTTTGCAAACTGTTGTGTGGTCTTGCGTTATCGTGCAAAAGAAGGACGTCTTCCAGCTTTCTGTCCGGTCGAACACGCTTTATACGTCACTGGAGTCTCTGTAGGGTAGCGATATATGCCTCTGAGTTGATTATTTGTCCTTTCTTCATAATGTTCACCAGCATCACCCCTTTCATGTCCCAGAAGATGGTGGCCATTATCTTTCCTGCAGAGGGAGCCATTTTGAACTTTTTCTTGCGTGGGGAGTCTGCGTGATGCCACTCCATGGATTGGCATTTTGTTTCAGGTTCAAAGTGGTGTACCCAAGTCTTGTCCCCAGTCACAATTCTTGAAAGGAAGTCATTCCTTTCTGTCTGGTATCGAACAAACGACTCAGAAGCAATTTCTTTTCTTTGGGCTTTGTGATCTTGTCAGTCAGTTGGCGAGGAACAAACTGTAAACACACTTTTGAGTATCCCAGTTGCTGAATTATCGTATTTACACTTCCTTCACTAATTCCTAGCTCCAGTGATAGCTCCTTGTATGTGACACGCCGATTTGATGGAATGTTGTTAGCACGTTGCACAGTGTGAGATGTGACAGCCGATGCCGGGCGACCGCTGCGTGGCTCATCACCGAGGCTGGCTCTCCCTCTCTCCGATGATCTCGCACGGTTAGACCAGCGTCCAACTGTGCTTCGATCAACAACAGCATCTTCGTAGACGTTTATGAATATTTCCAACTGTTTCCTCTGCGATTGTAACAGCTCTCTGTTTACGACGCACATCACTCAGACGCCATTTTCGAAACTGCGTTAACCATCGGTTTTATACAAGGGTGTTTAAAAGCGGTTTTATACAAGGAGGGAGGTTCAAACTGGAAAAATCCGGTTATGTGAAGCGCAGAAAGTTCAAACTTACGGCCCAAAAGACATTTCAGCCCCATGGCCTATTTAGCTAAGAAAAAAGGGTGGGCAAAATATATTGAGTGCCCCTAGTGTGTGTGTATGTATATATACACACACACACACACACACACACACACACTGTATACCCGATAAAAGTTTCGTGCGTCGGCCCTCTTCGCTCGAAGGTCAAGTTGGTGACCCCACCTCTAGGCCTGGCTTGATGGAGGAACGAGTTGCCTTTTTGAAATTTCCATCGCAAATAGCCCGGCATACCCGTCTTATCTGGTACCGTCCTGAGCCAAGCATCTAGTCTTCTTTTGAAGATTTCAACTTTGACCCTTGTGACGTTCCTGAGATCCTTTGGAAGTTGGTTAAAAAGTCTTGATCCCCTGATAACCAGGCTATTTTCCTTCAGTGTTGAGAGTGTCCTTTGTTGGGGCTTTAGTTTGGGAACACTACACATCTACCTCTCCTATTTTCCATTAATGTTTGGATGTTAATTGGGTTTAGGTTGAGATTAGGTACCAGTTTTTCGATCATTTTCCATATGTAAATTGTGGTGTATCTCTCTCTCTTATTTCCAGTAATAGAAATTTAATTTACGTTCTTTCCCAGTAGTTGAGTTCTCTGCAGCCCTCATTCTTGGCCGTGAAATTTCTTTGGGCTACTACTAGTTTATTATTATTACTACTACTTTGGATGGGGACGTCAAGACTGAGCGGTATACAAGTTTTAGTATACTCAGTGTTTTCAGCAGGGGAATCCATTACCTTCTCGTCCCTTCTTTTGAAGGTTCTCAGTAGCTGTCCCGTAACTCTTTTTGCTTTGTTTAACGCTATCTGATTTTGCGTTTCAAATTTTGCATCATCGGTCATTATTACCCGTAAATCTTTTTTTTCGTGCTTCTCTGAATTTCCTGTCTATCTTGGGCATAATATACTGTCTTAGTTCCTCATTTCTTCCATATCTCAAGAGCTGAAATTTGTCGGTGTTAAATTTCATGTCTTCTGACCATTTGTGTATTCTGTTTGTGTCCCTCTCTAGGGCTTCCACATCTTTTGCATTGCCGATTTTTTTGTTGATCTTTGTATCGTCAGCAAAGGAGGTTATTATACTGTTGTTGTTTACTTTATTGTCTCTCTCTGTCAGCATGATAATGAATAGGAGTGGGACTAATACTGTTCCTTGTGGAACTGAGTCGCGTACTTCTGATTATGATATATGTGCCTTGGATTTTTACGGCTTGCTGCCTTTCCCTGAGGATGTTGTATCCACTTGCCCACTTTGCCTGTTATTCTCATATATTTCATTTGATATACTATTATGTCATGATCACACCTATCGAATGCTTTAGCAAAATGCGTGTATATGACATCGTAGTTATCATTGCTTTCAAGTGCCTCTATGATATTGTTATAGCGCTCTATTAGTTGTGATAGTCCCGATCTTCTTGATCGGAATCCGTGCTGTTTCTTACTGAATCTTTCCTGTCTTTCCCAAATGTCGTATATTTTCTCCCTGGCTATTCTTTCAAATATTTTGGTGAGATGTGATGTCAGTGACGCCGGTCTATAGTTCTTTGCTCGAGTCCTATCCGCCCCCCCTCTTTAGACCCTATATATAGGAACAATGTTCGCTCTTTTTAGTATGCTCGGTATTTCCCCTCTTCACATCCAATAAAGGGGTGTAGCTATTTCGTTCTTAGTTTTTAATCAACAAGGCATTCTATTTGTCCGGGCCTGCAGCTGAATGTGATTTCATTTGTCCTATAGCGTTCGCTGTATCTTCTGTGGTAAATTCAAAATCAGTTAGACATTCTATTTAATTCCTCTTCAAAAAAGGTATTTTTGTCAAGTACTGTTCTGTCTTTATTTGGAGTACTGAAAGCCGATTCATATTGAGCGCTCAATATTTCGGATATTTCTTTAAGATCATCAGTTAGCTCATTATTTTCTTTCTGTAAGAGTGCAATAGCAGTCCGCGTTTTTGTTTTTCTTTTCGTGAAGGTATAGAAGTATTTTGGGTTTTTTTATTGAGCGGTTTCAGGGTGGTAGAAAAATAGACAGATAAGAGATGAAGTTATATTCCATTACGTTTAGGCACAAATCCTTGCTCAAACGAAATGATAACATGAGTTAAGCACAATATTTTTCTACCACCCTTAAACCGCTCATTTGTCATATGGATTATCTTTTATTGTTTTTACCGCATCTTCCTCTTAGCTCTGAATGGCCCTTAATTAGGACTTGTATTTCCCTGTCTATACTTTCCAGTTTTACTTGTATTACGTTTTTGGTGCTGTTGTCTGTGCATTTAACTTCGTGGCTACTCTCCCTCTCTTGCGGTATAATGTTCGCATTTGCCTCGCGAAATAGTTCCTCTTTCCCTTTGGCTATACTTTCGGAACATATTTTTCTAAGATTTCCAGCGTCTTTGTTTGAAACATTATTAGCATTTTTTTGGTTGTTGTAGCGTCTGTTTTCCACTCTATTTGTGCCATATGGGAACTTATTTCTTCCCAATTTATAGTCTTCGAGTTTAAATTAAAAACCTCAGATTTGCTTCTTTCTTCAGTATGAGCATTTACTTTTAGCGTTCTCGCCATATTAGTTGGTCCCTCGATAATGTTGTGGTCCGAGATATATGTTGGTGTTATTTTTATATCATTAAGTTTGTGTTATTCGTAAATACCAGATACAAGCAGTTATTTTTTCTGGTGTTACCAGTTATGTCCTGTATTATCATAAATTCACTTGTTAGAGCTATCAACACTTTTGCTTGCTCCTGTTCTTCTCATGCTCCCCTTGTACTGGTGTATATACACATTTCTTCCCATTCTTTTGTATTTTATAAATGGTAAATTAAATTCACCGCAGAGTATTATATTCGGGGATGGAGTGTTTAAGGACTTTATTTAGGTTTCTGACGTCGGCAATGGCTTCAGAGAATTTTGCAGTTGGAGTGTTTGGAGGTCTCTTAGTATCACGTTAAGTTTTACAATTTTTACTATTAAGATCTCGACGTAGCTGATTTATTTATTACTGCGTCTATCATATGATTCTCACGTTTGTATATAGCACAGCCGCCTTTTTGTCTGTGTTCTAGCAGCTCGTAGTATGTTGTAACCATCGATTTTTATTTATTTTTTATCTATGCAGCATTCGCAGTTTTCACAATCTCCTTGGCAGTCTTTAAGATGTTTCTGTGAGGCATACGATGTCATTCCTTCTTTCTTCCAGAAATCCTTGCAGTATGAAACGTCATCGTGTGGTTCGGTCTTAGCCCTTGAATATTTGCCAGGACTATATTTATGTTTCCTGTTATGGATTGTCTTTCGAGTATTCCAAATTCAATTTTCTTCAGTGTCACGTATCTTGTATTCCTCTGGTCCTCCAAGAAATCTCCGTTTCCGGTTACCTGTTCTGGTAGTTTCTTGCTTGGTAACAGATCAGCTCGGAGGTTCTCAGCTGTGTCGACTGTATGTGCTGAATGAGGCTTAGTAGCTGTATTGTGTGTGCGATGTCGAGAAAATTTGCTCCGTGGTTTGTATTCATAGGTTTCTTGCTGTGTTTCCTATTCTCCCTTGAGTTTGTTGGGAGGTGATGATATACACACACACACACACACACACACACACACAGGGTGTTGATAGTCATGCAAATGAATATGCACGCACATTTCACCAAATTCACTTGCGTGACTTTATGAACATCCTGTGTGTGTGTGTATATATATATGATGAATAAAACCACGAAGGAAAGGAAACACAGAATGGTGCTCAAGCGCTTTCGTCTAATGACATCCTCAGGAACACTGAAGTACATAGAGTTACAGCCTATATATAGGTTACAGAAAAAAAAAATTATATATACAATAAACGGAGAGAGAAAAATTAAAATTAAACATTAAAGGATTGTGGGAGGAGCATACAAATTTGTAAGGAAAAACTACCGATTTTTAGCACAAGATCAAATGAATTGTTTCCAACCAATGTTAAAGATAAAAAAAAAAAATACAAATTTATACTGGAAATCTGCCCGGGTTTTAGCACACTGCCCTTCCTGTTCAAGTTTGATGTATATAAAAATAAATTGAAAAATAAAAGTTATTAAAGTAGCATACAAGTTTACCAAAGATTTAGCGTTCTACCCTTCTTATCTAAATCTGTTCTGAAGGAATTCAAAACAACAGGATCAAAAAGACCTTTGCTTATGTTGAAGTTATTTGTAAGTTGGATAATGGCAGACTCAAGAATATTTCTATTAACAATGTTGCTAGAGTGAAATAAAACTGAAGCATTATTCCAATCAATACAGTGGGATAACTCTGACAAATGGACAAAAAGGGCACTGGACGACTGTCCTGTTCTAACGGAATATTGATGCTGTTTTATACGTGTGTGCAAATCCTTTCCCGTCTGACCTATGTAAAAGGAATCACATTGTTTACAACCAATTTTATAGATAATGCCTGAATTATTGGTAGGGCTATTTTTTACTATGATATTTTTCACAATATTGTTATATGAAAATACTACATTAATATCCAAAAGTTTAAGTACATTAGCCATGCCTAAAAAGCCCGGGAAAAATGGAAGTACTAAAATATTTTTTGACAAAGTACGAGTTATTATTCACACGATAGAAAGTTCGTTTTGCCTTGTTGAGACAAGATTCCATAAACGCAGATGGATAACACAGATCACTTCCAATACCGTTGATTTTTTCCAATTCGGCATCGATGTATTCCGGACTGGCGATCCTAAGGGCGCGGAGAAAGATTGAAGAAAAAAATGGCCTTCTTCGTGAGGGTGTCATGTCCCGAGTAAAAGTGTACGTAGGACAAATTCTTTTTTTTTTTCCGGTAGATACTAAACTTAAAACCTGGGCTTTCCCTATGTACACGCACATCCAAAAATGGGATTGAGTTGTCTTGTTCCACTTCTAAAGTAAACTTAATGGAGGGGACTTGATCATTTAAAAACATCCTTCGTGGTTTTATTCATCATAAATATTTTTCACTTGTTACTTTCGTGAAATAATTTATTTATATATATATATATATATATATATATATATATATATATATATAAGCTTATGCTGAAGTTATAATGTTAATCCTACCCTCATTCAAAAGGTTGAATGCCCAATAATTTTTGTGAAGGTTGCTAGAAAGACACCTGTTTCTGACGTAACTAATTTAAATGGAGAAATACACTTGTATTTAAGTTACAAATGGTGATACTGTTGAGAGGGTTTACCTGAATTTCAATGTCGACGTCTTCGTAGCTTCATCTATTCCTGACAGGTCACTTTGAACAACATTCTATGAACCTGTTTTAATGTCGTAATCTAATATGACTTGACTTAACCATTGTTAATACGAAATGGTGTTGAGTTTATCGGAAGAAATATTTCCTTTCTCCTGGCTAGTTAGCCTTCAGAAGAAATGAGACAGGGTCCCTGATTGGACAGTTCATAATTAGTTGGCGGAGTTGACGGAATCTAGTCAAGCCGAGCCTGAATACATATGGGCGAGAGATGTAGAGGCCTCGCCTCTGTAGGCGGAGATGAAATGACAAACATTTTCAGACACCATTCCATTACTATTCCGTTAGAATGTATGTACAATGGGCTAACCTATAACTTAACCCACAGGACATGTATGAATGTCTTGTCGGCAATTTGATTAAACGTCTGTCCAGTTCATTTTATATATACGTATCTAGGATTAGTTCCTTAAGCGATGATCCTGATATTAAGAAAAATTGCCATAACTTGTGTGCCAAATCAATATGCTGAAAAGGAAATTCAAATATTGTACTGCTAAGATAAGAAAAATAGTTATTTCAAATGTTTTTAGTATATATTGTGAACACCTATGGAGATATAATGAAAATACGGAGAAAATGTTGAACTTTTACAATAAAATGTTCATGTTGCTACAAAGATTGCCATCTAGATGTTCGGCTCCCCATATCATTGCCTCATATAATGTACCACATAACGCCAAACCGACAACTCAGGGATCTTGGAGCAATAATGTCATGGGATTCAGAATTTAGAAAAACTACAGACTAGAAAAATAATGGGAATTATCTGGAGGAGCTTCCAGATCAGATAAGCACACATCATACTAAAATTATGCAGGAGTTTAGTCCTCCCAATAATTGCGTATTGGCCAATGGCCAGTACTCGCAAGCAATGTTCCCTCTAATTTTTTTTAGTCCATGTGCGCAAGAAATTTTTCGTTGTGCATACATTTAGATTTATGGTGAAAAATTGTGCAAACTTTTCTGAGCGCTATATCTTCAAAATGAAATATATATACAGGGTGTACATAAAGTCAGGATCTATTTTTGTGAAGCACTTTGAAAATTATATGGAATTCAATCATAAAATGATAAAGTGGTAACATTTATTAAATAATTAAGAGTAGGATTCGACGTGACGCCCATCAGTATCCCTGCACAGCTCAAATCGTTCCGCAGCATTTCTAACACATTCTGGAGCATTTGCGGGGTTATGTTATCTGCAGCAGTTCGTATACGTGTACGTAAGTTTCCAAGACTCGTAATCTTCGTCTGATAGACGTGCGATTTGATAAAGCCCCATGCAAAGAAATCTAAAGGGGTTAAATCTGGTGATTTCGCTGGCCAAGGTCTGTTGCTTCCGCGTCCGATCCAGCGATTTGGAAAACGTCCATTTAGATAATCCTGAACAATTTTGGCATAGTGACAAGGAGCACCATCATGTTGATAGACGACGGTACTAACAATCCTATCCCCGTCGTCTATCACCATGATGGTGCTCCTTGTCACTATGCCAAAATTGTTCAGGATTATCTAAATGGACGTTTTCCAAATCGCTGGATCGGACGCGGAAGCAACAGACCTTGTGTCGCGAGATGACCAGATTTAACCCCTTTAGATTTCTTTGCATGGGGCTTTATCGAGTCGCACGTCTATCAGACGAAGATTACGAGTCTTGAAAACTTACGTACACGTATACGAACTGCTGCAGATAACATAACCCCGCAAATGCTCCAGAATGTGTTTAGAAATGCTGCGGAACGATTTGAGCTGTGCAGGGATACTGATGGGCGTCACGTCGAATCCTACTCTTAATTATTTAATAAATGTTACCACTTTATCATTTTATGATTGAATTCCATATAATTTCAAAGTGCTTCACAAAAATAGATCCTGACTTTATGTACACCCTGTATATATATATATACAGGGTGGGCCGTAAGTTTCCATACATAGGAAAAATTAAACGTTTGTTTTTATGTTACTGATGAAGCAAATTTTTACGTCAATGGAGAGGTTAATCGGCAAAACATACGTTATTGGAGTAATGCTAACCCTAACTGGCTGAGTCCGACGAAGATGCAAGGTGCCGGTAAAGTGATGGTGTGGGCCGGGATATGGGGTGACAGAATTATTGGACCAATTTTTGTCAGTGGAAATCTTAATGCCGAAAGGTATCTTAACATGTTGCAAGAAGAGATTTTCCCATCCCTGCTAAACGAGGAAGGTAACTTCCCAGTTTACTTCCAGCAAGATGGAGCTCCACCTCATTATGGTCTTCACGTGCGTCGGTATTTGGATCAGCAGCAGTTTCCGGATGCTTGGATTGGTCGGCGTGGTCCTGTGGAGTGGCCTCCCAGATCCCCAGATCTCACCCCCCTTGATTTCTATCCTTGGGGGCACTTGAAGGCCATGGTGTATCAGGAAAAGATACGAGACATAAATCATCTAAAGGAACGTATCACCAACGCCATTACAAGCATAACGTCAACTGTGCTAATGCGTGTTCATCAACAGTGGGGAACACGTATTGAAATGTGTTTTCAAAACAATGGCAACCATGTAGAGCATATTATATAAATAAAAATGGTTGTCCATAAAAAAATGTTTATTTTTCCTATGTATGGAAACTTACGGCCCACCCTGTATATATATTAAATACTTAATAAATATTATTTCCATAAGGTGATAGCTTGATCATTACGGTACTATTAAATGGATATTAAAAACTGTTTACAATATTATATATTCTTAAAAAGAAAACATTTTATCCATTCTAAAAATATGAATAAATAAAAAAATAGTAAAATAAAATTCAACAAAATAAAGAAATAAAATAAAAATAACATTAATTGAAAATGACTATTTTAGTTATCATTTCTCAAAACAATTTTAGCATTTAGCAATTTAAAATAGACTATCAAGATAAATAAAAAATTATTTTATTTTTTATGAATTATGAGATAATTACTATTCGTTTTTATGCAAAAATAAGAAAGAGAAGGTTTATATTCAATGCGTTAATGTATAAAAGAAAAAAAATGCAAATACATAGAGTAAAAAAAATCCGTATTGCGTAGTTGCGCGGTCGTCGGCGAAGTCGGGCGGAAGGGGTTAATACTTAAAAGAGCGACTATAGAGAATGTTGATGCAAATGGTCAGACCTTGTTTGACGGTATATTTTTTAAATTACTTCATTTACTGTCGTGACTCATGATACGCTTGAGCCTGTGCGCATTTTATTTTGCTGTGTGCGCGGGTTTCACAACGCGTGCGCGCGCGCACACGCGCACACCTTAGAGGGAACATTGCGTCGCGAGCCCATACAGAAAACGAGACATTGCAAACATAAAAGTCATACAAAGGTCTTTTACGTCGAAGATAGAGGAAACGAAAGTTTAAAATGACTGGTCACGACTACAATCCCTGGAAAGAAGACGTGAACGATACACAATAAGATGGAAAATACTCGAGGGATATGTCCCAAACTCTAGAAATTAAATAAAGTGGAATGAGAGAAGGGGTAGATTGTATACTGTTCCTGCTGTGGTGGGACAGGGAGCCATGAAAGCGAAGATGGAAAATAGTCTCGGAATGCGAGGCATAAAACTCTCTTTGTGCAGCCGAAAGAACTGAGGAACCTCCACCAAACAAACCTAAATACCTTAAAAAAACAACTCAACAGGTTACTATGTAAAGTCTCTGACCACCCATGCATAGCTGGATATGAGGGTTAGGATGAGAGTGAAAGCAACTTTCTCTTTCGTCAAATCCCTCAAATAAGTCGGAATGGTGCAGAGGGGTCGAACATAGGTTGATCCTGGATAGTTGTTGAAACTTGTATAGTTGCCAGAAAGTGGAGTTTTATAGCTTTTTGTAAAAAAAAAAAAAAATTCTCTTTGGTGTTTTTCTCTCCCCCTGAAACAAAGAATCCGTTTACATAGAAAATAAATTTATAGTTTCAATAAATTATTTGTTTTATGTTTTAAAAACAAAAGAATATTCTGTATGTTTAGTTTAAATATATAAAATAGTTTTTCTTTTAAAAACTTTTTAAATTTAGAAATAAATTTAGGTCTACATGCTACATACAGCTTAAGCTTAATAATTATTTTCAGCTTCGCTTATACAGTATTTCAAATAGAAAATATAGATAGGTATATATGTAGTAAATAAAATGCTCGCTAAATATTATAAAAAGAAAAAAAAATAACTACCATGCTCGTAACATTTTTAAAATACAGGGTGTCTCAAAAGTCACTATCTATTTCGGTGACATTAGATGTTTTTTAAAAAATGCTATGCTGGCATAAAGATATGTACTTCTGGTGCAAATTTGTGTATTTAAAAAAAAGTTAATTGGTTTATTATCTTGACATGCTTGAACAATTCCTCGAACCTCAACTTCTTACAGATGGCATTCTTGACACAGTAGTTTTTCAGCAGGATGGAGCACCGTGCCATTATGCAATAATTGTACGTGATTATCTTGACAGACGCTTCCCCGGTCGCTGGATTGGTCGTGGAGGAACACAACCATGGGCAGCACGTTCACCCGATTTAACACCATTAGATTTTTTCGCCTGGGGTTTCATTAAGTCTAAGGTGTACACTGGTAGAAGAATTAGTGATGTAGCCGAACTTCGAAATCGTATTACCGATGCAGTTCAGAAAATAACACCTCAAATGCTGGAAAGTGTGTTCCGGGAAACAACTTATCGCTTTGAGATCTGTAGAGACACTGATGGTCGCCATGTGGAGACAGATAAATAATAGCACTAATTCTTTGTGGCACGTACTTTGAAATAAATATATTTTTCATGTCTTAAACCAGTTTTTCGTAATTCCCATTATTTTTCAAAATAGATAGTGACTTTTGAGACACCCTGTATAATGATGTTAGTTAGGCCTAGGCTTTAGAGGATATCTAATATTTTTAACTCCTTTCTACAGTTTTCATATTTAGAAGTAATCAGGGACATGAAAGTATGCCATATTCAAAATCCCAACCATATCATGATAGGCCTTGTTAAAATACTTATTGATACGTCATTAATAATTGTGTGCAGTAAGATTAATTGCACAATAATAAGTGCTCAGCATTTTACAATAAGCAAAGTCCCTACAGTATTTGGTTTAGCAGTACCAGATAATTAAAGTGCAAGGTGTTCGAGAAATATTGATACATGACCATCAGTCGTCGCTGCAGTCTGTATTCGACGCTCAAACTACAGTACATTAGAATATTAACAAGATTTTCTTGTGGAAAGGATCCACTAACCTCTCTGATTCTTTGATGAAGTTCTGCTCTCAAGCAGATTCCTGACTTTGTTACGATAAACAAGTGTTTTAACGTGACTCCATAGATAGAAATTCAAAGGTCAAGTCGCGTTATCGAGATGGCAATGCTATCGTTCAGCACGGCCTATCCAGCGCAAAAATACATCAACATGAATGGGATTCACCAAACACTAATATTTGGTGTGCTATATCACGTGATTGCATAATCGCTTAATTTTTCTTTATCGTACGAATGGAGCAAACTATCTTAACCTGCTACATTTTTTCCTCCAACTAAGGGTTACTGGCGTAGACATGAAGCGTGTAATCTTCAATGAAGATTCTGTTATAAGCTGGATACCATGGCCACCTCGATCACTCGACCTCACCCTTTTGGATTTTTATCTATGGGGACGTGTTAAAATATTCGTTTATAGCGACAAACCCAGTAGTCTGGCAGAACACCAAAGGATCAGAGGTTACAATATAATAATAAAAACCCACTCTAATAGACAGAGTTTATTTCCACAACAGTTTCGATGCCCACTGGCATCCTCTTCGGGTGGATATGTTTTTCTGTATCCACCCGAAGAGGATGCCAGTGGGCATCGAAACTGTTGTGGAAATAAACTGTGTCTATTAGAGTGGGTTTTTATTATCATATTGTGACTTTCACGTAAAAAAGTGAAGTTTTTTTGCATTGATCAGAGGTTACTGGGTCCATTCCAAAAGAGTATTTTGTTAAAGCTCTAATGAAGTCCGAGCTTCGAATTCGCATTATATTGACGAATGATGGTCATCATGTAGAAGTGTTCTAAATTTGGAGTTTGGAAACGTAAAAATACACACACACACACACACACACACACACACACACACACACACACACACACACACACAGTGGTGTTCATACGTATTCGACCAGAAAAATATCTGTTATGTTCGTCTTTGTTTCTAACAATGCATAGGATAGTTACGAAAAGTTTCCGTTCGTTTGGAAAAATTTACCAAATAAAAAAATTAGTTTAACTTCAACATGTAAAATATCAAAAAATTTAAGGGAAATAATAAGAAGTTCAAATGGAAAAGTTCTCGTATATTTATTTAGAAAATTATTGGATCACCCGAAGATCAGGACCCCCAGCCTCAATTACCAAGTGATATCTTCGTTAAAACTAACGAAAATATCACGACTTAACCTAACCAATCATCAAGGGCGTACAGTTGACCTAACCGGGCATTTAAATAATTTAATTTATTATTATATTTGGTACTGTAAAGCAAAAACAAGAATACGTGGAGGCCCTGATCTTCGGGTGATCCAAATTATTTAATACTTTGCTCGTCCACCTCTTGCTTGAATGATTTCAGTGAATTGTTTTGGGTATTTTTCTGCGCGGTTTCGACATCTCTCGGTAGAAATTTTAGCCCATTCTAAAGAAAATTGTTGCAATGCATTCGGATTCGAAGGGTTTCTCATACGGACAGCTTTTCTTTGCGCGACTATTCCATGCGGACCATTCTTTCTCAATGTACGACGTACAACAGAAGGATGGACATCGATCTTAGAGAACCTTAATATTTGGCAAATATCACACCCGTAGTCACTCGTGGATTCGCAGCAGCCATTCTTTCAATCCGTCTTGCTGTATATTCTGAAATCTTGCAAAGTCGTCCACACCTTGGTAGAGTTTTGATCGTTCCAAAGCCCTTTCATTTCTTTATAACTGCAGCAACCGTCTTAAATGGAATTCGAAGTTTTTCTCCTATCTTCCTATAACTTTTTCCACACTCTTGTGCGGCAATAACAGATCTCGTAAGATCCGTAGACGGCTCTTTACCACGACGACCTATTCCTTACTAATGGTTTGTACAGTCATCCTTCTGCCATGAAAATTCAAAAATAAAATTCCAGAAGTCAGAATTGCCAACAGTCTCTAATCAATAAACAACCAACTACTGATAAAATTTTAAATTCTTCAAGCCTGAGGTGGATACACAAAGTATTAAATAATTTTCACTATATATATATATATAGTTGAGATGTGTGCTTGGAAGTTAATATATATAAAATAAACTGTTTGTCAAGGACGTATTTCTGGTTTTATGAAAATGCTTTGTCTTTGAAGCGAGATAAAAATAGATGAAGGTCGTGTATTATTTATATATATATATTTATTTATTTATTTATTATTTATTGGTTAGTTGATAGAAACAATAGCAAGTAAGGGAATAAGAGAAATACCTCGGCGAGTTCTTTTTAATTTAGTTATTCCACGTCAGGAGTGTCAGAGGAGATTATTATTATTGTCATATCTCGTAATAGCGTCTTCTTCTTGTGGCGGTCCAAAGAAGACTAATGCGCAGAAATGTATATATTAGGGACTGACCGAAAGTATTTCGGCACTTTCGAAACCGAAAGTAGAGTACTTTATATGAAAGTATCGTAATGTAAAATGGAATACTAATACTTTATATGTAATATAATTCAATCGTTTTATTATTCCTTTTCACGCAAAACGTAGCACATAATTAAAGAAAACTCAAAAACATTCCAAAAATATTAATGTTCATTAATGCAAATTAATAAGAAAATAAAACATTTCGATTCATTCATATTCAAAGTTCAAATATTTCAAGTTTTTTGAAAGGAGGATGACATCTTCAGCGTTTACTGGGGTCAAATTCGCCCGTTTGGTGTTGATGACATTGCCTGCAGTAGAAAAGAGTCGCTCCATTTCCACTGAACCGAAGGGCAGTTCGTCAAGTTTACTTTTGGTTCAGGCACGAAACCGAAACTGAACTTCGGTCGGTCCCTAATATATATATATATATATATATATATATATATATATATATATATATATATATATATATCAGGTCATCCCATAAGTAATGTCGTTTTTTACGATAGATTAAGTTTAAACTAGTCCTACTCGGTTTAAGCATAAATTTTCCGAAGGTTATATCTAAGAGGAGATCTATCGTGTTTCGCTACATACTTTACAGACCTTGACCAGTGAAGACGTGTGTTTTGCTTTATGTGAACCCCTCATAAACATGGTAGTATCAGAAGAGCATATCAGGCATATAATGTTTTATGAGTTCAAAAAAGGGAATAGTGCTACTGAAGCAACGCAAAACATTCAGGAAGTTTATGGCAACGATATTCTGCATGTGAGGAAATGTCAAAGATGGCTTCAAAAGTTTAGGAATGGTGACTGCTGTTTGACAGATGCAGCACGCTCTGGACGCCCTGCTGAGTTTGATGACGACCTGCTGTTAGCCGCACTTGAAGACTGTTCAACAACTGTCGAAGAATTGGCCCAGAAACTAAATTCATCCCCGTCCACCATCCATCGACATTTGCAATAAATCGGGAAAGTGCCTAAGTTAGGAAAATGGGTGCCACATGAATTGTCGGTCGACAATCTGAGGGTGCGGGTAAACATTAGCACAGTTCTTCATTCCCGTGAACTCCAAGATCCGTTTTTGCACCGTTTAGTGACTGGTGATGAAAAGTGGATACTGTACCAGAATGTTAAGCGCCGTCGACAGTGGGTTTGTGCCGGAGAACCAGCGACACCGCAGCCAAAACCAAATCTTCATCCTCGGAAGGTGTTGCTTAGTGTTTGGTGGGATAAAGGTGGTGTAATACACTTTGAAACCTTACCACACAACCAAACAATCACCGCTCAAGTCTACTGTCAACAACTGGATCGATTGAACACTGCACTAAAAGAAAAGAGACCTCCTTTGGTTAATCAGAAAGGAATCGTGTTCCACCACGACAACGCACGTCCTCATACCGCTCGGATCACTTCTGCAAAAATTGAGGAGCTTGGGTGGGAAAAACTTCCATATTCTCCAGACCTTGCGCCTTCAGATTATCATCTCTTCAGGAGTCTGCAAAACTATCTTGACGAGAAACAGTATACTTCTTTAGATGACCTGCACACCAGTCTTTGTACGTTTTTTGCCTCAAAACCGCCTGAATTTTATAAACATGGCATTGAAAAGCTTGTAGGACGTTGGCAGAGTGTCATTGATTCCGATGGAAAATATATACTAGATTAAGAAATTTCAGTTGTCTTTTTTTTGTCCTTCAAATTCCGATCTAAAAAACATTACTTATGAGATGACATATATATATATATATATATATATATATATATATATCTTACAACCTTACAAAGGTTTCGCGCGATGATTCCTCATTTCGCGAAGGTCAAGCCTGTCGCCCCTCCTCTCGAGTTGGCCTGGTGAAGTAGTGAGTTGGTTTCTTGTGCTCTCCACCTCACATAGCCAGGTACGCCCGGCTCATCGGGGATTGTTCTGAGCCAAGCGTCTAGTCTTCTTTTGAAGATGTCCACTGCAACTCCCTTCGTGTTTCTTAGGTCTTTGGGCAACTGATTAAACAGTTTTGGTCCTCTCACTACAAAGCTATTTTCTTTCAGGGTTAAGGATGTTCCCTGTCTCGCCTTCAATTTGGGAATACGACACAGTCTACCGTTTCTACCTTCCACCGTTGTTTGGGGAGTTATAAGGTTCAGAGTAAGATTAGGGACTAGTTTCTCCATTATTTTCCAAGTGTAAATAATGGTGTATCTCTCTCTCTCTCCTTTCCAGTGAATATAGGTCTAGTTCGCGTAACCTTTCCCAGTAATTTAGTTCTTTGCACCCATTGATCTTGGCTGTGAAGCTTCTCTGGATCCCTTCCAGCTGTCTAATGTCTTCTTTTTTATATGGGGATGTTAGGACCGAGCAGTATTCCAATTTAGGTATGATCAGGGTTTTCAGTAGAGGAATCATTACATTCCTATCCCTTCGTTTAAAGGTTCTCAATATCTGTCCCGTTATTCTCTTTGCTCTGTTTACTGCTATCTTATTTTGTGTTTCAAATTTCGCATCATCCGTCATTACAACCCCTAAATCTTTTGCTCTGGAATTTCTCTGAATTTCCTCTCCATTTGGGGTATAATATTCCATAGATTTTAGGTCTTCTCTTTTTCCATACCATAATAGCTGAAATTTCTCGGTGTTAAGCTTCATATTGTTGTCTTCCGTCCACTTGCAGATTCTCTTTGTCGGTTTGTAGAGATCCTATATCTTCTGGGTTTATATATATATATATATATTAGACCGTTTCACGATTATATGGTAATTTTTCAAATTGAATTTTGATAAACGCACACACTTTTATTTTTTTATATAAAGGAAGAAAAACAAATAGACAAAATATCATTTTATTTGAATGATAAAAAGGCACCCCTCAGATGGCACTTCTTTTACATTAATGGATAATTAGAGCAAATATAAGACTGAACGAAAAATATGTTTTAAAACAAAGCGACTTAAATTCTATTTGAGACATATATTGATTAAGAATATAGGGATTTCAGTGGCTGAGGGACCTCCTTTCTCTGATTTTCAATGATTTGAAAGGCCAGTTGTCTCTCTTCCTCACTCTTTGTGAGCTTCTCATTAAACTCTGTAGCCAGTTTGACTCCTCGTTCAGCACAGTCGTTGATTACTTGACTGCCATGACCCGATTACGGTGCTCCTCAATGTCTTCAAGTTTCTTGGGAATTTCTATTTTCAAACACTTGAAGAAGTCTTGTGTTTGAGTTGTGACAAAACTGGTAATCTTTAAGTCATTGGGGTTTGCAACATTCGGGGGTCCACCTTTCTTGCCCTCACTTTTCGAGGAGGCGCGTGGTGAAGGTTGTGGAGCATTAGAACCTTATCATCTTCAGTTACGAGGTTTGAGAAAAAGCCAAATCCTACAAGATCCTCACTCAAGTACCAACCATGGTTCTGAAGTTTTTTGAGGGCTGTAGCACCCACTTCCTTATCAACCTGGATCTTGTAGATACAGGGGTTAGACAAAATAATATGAACACCCGCCGATTTCACCGGTTATCTTTACGGACTGCTCAGACACAAAGTAAACGGTCAAATGACTGGCAAACCTATTTAAATGCGTAACAGAGAGTGTATACGTCATGTTATAACCCTCACGTTGTTTTTACAGATCTGAGTGAATTATGAATTAGCAGTTATGAAAGACCTGTCAGACTTCCAAAGAGGGCAAATTGTCGGAGCGCGGATGGCTGGTGCATCGGTGACGAAAACCGCTCAGATGTTCAATGTATCCAGAGGAACTGTCTCTATGGTCATGTCTGCATACCAAAACCATGGAAAGACAAGCGCCGAAAAATGCAATAGTGGACGCAAGAAGAAGCTGTGTGATCGAGACCGCCGGGTGCTAAAGCGCATTGTGACAAAGAACCATAAGACCACAGCTCCAAAAGTGACTGCAGAGCTTAACCAGCATCTTGCAAGCCCGGTATCGACCAGAACTGTACGTCGCGAGCTCCATGGAGCTGGATACCATGGGAGGGCTGCAATTGCCAAACCCTTCCTTTCGCACATCAACATTGAGCGGCGCAGAAAATGGTGTAATGACCAGAAGAATTGGTCAATGGACCGGTGGAAGAATGTAGTCTACTCCGACGAATCCTCCTTTACGCTATTTGCATGTTCCGGTCGAGTTTACGTCTGGAGACAGCCTAAAGATGCTTATGACCCCGACTGCCTGACCCCAACCGTTAAGCATGGAAGCGGATCTGTGATGGTTTGGGCAGCAATATCGTGGAATACTCTTAGCCCAGCTGTAGTACTGCATGGTAGGGTTAACGCCCAGGTATATCTGTCAATATTGGCTGACCAGGTCCATCCCATGGTTCAAACGCTGTTTCCCAATGGCGGCGCCGTCTTCCAGGATGATAATGCACCAATCCACACCGCTGGGGTCGTTAAAAACTGGTTTGAAGAGCATGTTAGTGAAGTAGAACGCTTGGATTGGCCTCCACAATCCCCGGATCTTAACATTATCGAGCATCTGTGGTGTCAGTTGGAGCAGCAGGTTAGAAGCCGATTCCCACCGCCGGCGTCTTTGGAGGAACTGGAGCAGGGTTTGCTCGAAGAATGGCTCAGGATTCCTCTAGCCACTGTCCAAAAGCTGTATGAATCAATTCCCAGACGCATTGCAGCTGTTATTGCCGCTAAAGGAGGACCAACTCCATATTAAGAATAAAAACCGCCATTTATCAAGGTGTTCATATTATTTTGTCCAACCCCTGTATGTAGCATCTTGAGGAGGGCCAAATCATTTGCTGGAGCATCAATTCCAACTGGAGATGTATACCAAGCTTGAAGATAAACTGTCACTGAAAAGGCGTTTATTCGTATCAGAGCTTGTTTTTCATGAGGGGTGAGAAGGAATTGGTTCCTAAATAAGTAAATTTTTAAGGAATAGATGCCCTTTCCCATCCATCTAGCTCTGCTGTAAGCTCCTGGGTAGTGGAATCTGCTATCAGAGCCTTTATTTGTTTTAGGCATTGGACAACCAAGGAAGATAAGTGCAAGTTCTAAGTATTCCCTGTAGTCACCTCGAGTGTGGCCCTCTTGAAGTTTGGAGTTGATGAAAGAAATAAGCTTGTCTCTGTGCTTCAATATCCAATGATCTAAAGATTCTGAGGTGAGATCATTGGGTTCATAGGGCTTGTAATTCTGCTGATCAATGTTATCCCAACAATCTCTGAATCGATTGAATAAGGGAATTTGTGGACCCGAAGAAGAGAAAAACATGTCAAAAACTGCAGTGATAAGAAGCTCGTGGATATGGTGGCGGCATGCCAGAAAAAAGAGTGATCTCTGAAGGGCCTTTTGGATGATGGTACAAGCCCCAGCATGGATACCTGTATTGCTTGCAGTAGTATCAAAACAAAGGCCTGCTACCCGCTCATTTACTTGTGGCCATTGCTTCAAGACATCTAAAACTGCTCTCCCCATTTCTTCTCCCGTTCCAGAAATAAGCTTTGGAATAGACAGTAATTTTTCTAATTCGCCTGCACCAGTCACAACAATGGGCATTACATCAATCTTACCCCATGCATGGATGGAAGAAGCTTTCCATCAAAATGAATTATTAAAGGGGTATTTGGTTGGAAACTGGCTTTAATGTCTTCTCCCATCTGCATCCGTGTTGATCGCCGAGACCTGTAGATAGAGGATGATGAAAGTGTGATCTCTTCAATTTCCACTCCAGCAGCTGAAAGGGCAGGTGCCACAATGTGCATAGCAGCTCTTGCAGATGTTCCAGTGCGGTCCAGAGCAGCCAAGAACTTTTTATCCCTAACAATTACACCTGGTTCAAGCTTCTCCTTTTTGAAGATGATGATGAGAGTGCTCTGTAGAACATTCATCACCAGATGATTCTTCACTTCCTCCTGAACCGGAATTTTCACATTGGTTGAGATCCACAACCTTTGTCAATTGCCTCATTTCTTCCTTTGATTTCCTGCGAAGTTTTTCCATTCTTTCCATGCTTATCTGTCGTGCTTTTGCCTTTCTTGAAAACTCCTTGTCTTCTGGACCCATAATCATTTTCCGATCGTTCCTTTGATCCTTAAGAAAATCTTTATCCTCCTGCAATTTTATTTCTGTTTCCACTTCTGAATGAGCTACATCGAAAAGCTTCTTTAAGCTGGTGACAAATTCTGCTTCATTCTTCTCTTGGGTAGGAGTTCGTCGAGTTCGGTTCTTGACCAGCCCTTCATGCTTATTGTAAAGCCTTTTAAGCTTTGAGACAATATAAGGCTTGTGGGATGTAATTAAGGAGGCTTTTTCCCACATAGCAATAAATTTGTTGGCTACAGTTGCGCAAGCTACAGAGACATTTTGCTTTCCCACCTTAATGTGATAAAAAAGACGTTTAAGGACATCACTGTTAGTTGGAAGCTGCTTCTCAGAAAAACCCTCTTCCAGCACTTGTCCGACCAACCAGACTTCACACTTGTTTGGTTTTTGCCATAATTCTGAGGGAAAAAGTTTTACCACCTGTTAGTCTTAATAATAATATAATATAATCATTAATCACTCACCTAAATTATATTATGACTTGATTACTGTAAGAAAGTTGTAAAGTAACATGAAGTAACCTTTCTAGAACAGTAAACTTGTGAAAATATCAGTAATTATAGATGAAAAGCAAATAAACATCATATAATCCATAAAGGGAAAAAATGGAAATTCTAGAATAGTTATCCTGAAGGAAGAATTTTCTAGAATTCTCTCTAAAGAATATAGGGGGTTACTGGACCATTCCTGAAAATGACCTATTTATCTTCCAATTTTATATTATGAATTTTATATACCAAATTTAAGAGGACATCACAAAATAAATAAATATATTTGCCAGAAAAATGAAAATTTTCTCATGAGGGGTAAAATAGATATGCATTGAGGGGTGGGATAACAATAAGCTCTTGTCTTAATATTTTGCATGAAGTCTTTATTCATGACATATTACGTTTTTAGTATGTGTGCGTTGAGCCATCATAAATTTCGATTTTTCGAAACGGCCTAAATTATATATATATGGCGTCTATGAAGTTGTTACCGTTTTTAATGTAAATAAAAATAGGAATATTGAACTTATAAAAAATTGTAAGCTTTACTAAAAAGGTAAGCAAAAGAATTGACATGGGCAAGATACCAGATTTCAATGTGTCTTCCATTATCATCTTGGCCAGTGGTATGTAACCTTTTTCGCACTTTTCCACTTGAGCTAGCCAACAAAACCGTAATTACTCCCCTCCCCCTCCCCTTTTTAAATGGCAAATATGAGAAAAGGAAAATTAGGGAAGAATAACAATTTTAGTGGACCCATAACCCATATTTTTGGTGGTGGTGGTAGGGGTGCGGGGTGCGGGGTGCTAGTGGCGCCAGCTCGTTACCCCTCGAAAAAGGCCGAATTTCCCGCAGGTTAAATACCACTGATCTTGACGATGTTGCTATCTTTCGAAATTGGCGGAAACCTCTTCAAGTTCCTGGAGGTTATGGCGTTTACTCCAGACTTAATTCTTTGTTTATAAGATCATCTAAATATTTAGGATTAGTTGCATAGGCATTTGTAGAAATCTAATGGTATAAGATGAGTGACCAGACAGCCAATGCAATGGGGTCAGTGTCCAAAGATCAAATTATACAAAAGGTTTCCACCTACCAATGTACACTTGGAAGGAAGAAAATCTGAAGCATTTTCAAATATGAGGTATTGGTGCCAGATGGGTTGTCGGAATAAATGGGCCATGGGGAATCTTGCTCGTGTTCTCTTACTTTCATGGGGATTATTATTTGTTAACGTTGCTGCTGACCTGGAAAATAGCTTTGTATGAGAAACATTACTCAACTACAAATTTTTTATTTATTTTTATCAAATACGGGCAGTTCGGAACACGTGTCATTTCGCGCGCCATAATTATCCTTCGTAAGTGATTCAACTTGGGTAATTTTGTAAACTTAACTCGCGGAAAATTATAGACAATCGACCTTAATATACCCTGTTCAGCCGAAGCATGACGAACTCATCGTACACATTTGACGTCTTCCAAGGCTAACTATGGACTTCCCGATGGCTGTAAATCATGAACCGAGCCAGTTTTCTTAAACTTAGTCACTCACCAGTAGGCGTGCTTGTATAGTGACAGTTTCGATGGTGGATCCTTTCCATACTACCTAAATTTTCTTTGAACTGTTATTGCAATTCATACTTGGATTACCACAACGCATGTTGTGACGTCTCTGCAATCAACATTTTTGTTTGGTGGCTACCATAGATTAAATAAATTTGGAAATTTACTCTAAATATTCACGCTTAATTGTTTTTGCATAGTCAGTAGTTCTCTTTTTATTTATATTCAAAACCGTAATAGGGCTTTATGGGCTTATTTATTTAATTTATTTATTTAATTTATTTATTTATTTAATTTATTTTTCTGAGGATAAATCTATATGGAAAGTCAAATAAGCAAATTCAGTTTGCCGCGCGCCTTTATCGTGCCTTGATAGTTTTGATTCGTATGTTATACTGGAGTACAAACTGTTATCTTTTACATAAGCTACAGCAGACACGTGCTTGTGGGAAGGTTGTAGAGTTTTGAGCTATTGTTCTTGTTTCAAATTGTTTTTAATTTCAGTGGTGTTTGGGATTTTTCTTTTTTGTAATGTAACCGTCCTGTTGCGTAACGGAGTCACTATACAAGGATACGCGAAATCAGGGGTCGAGAACGTTAACGGGTTGAGAGCTATATTAGGTCCTATACAAAAAATATCAGGAATAAAGAGCCACGGGTATAAATACACTGTTTTATATTAACCTCGTTGATGTTCCGTGTGTGGGTATCTCTTCACACGAAGATCAAGCTGGTGGCCCCACCTCTCCATATTGTTTTATAATAATTATAATGCAATAAACATACTTACATGGGTCAGCGATAAAAAATGTTTAAAATTAATATAAGGAACTTTTCTGGCTTACATTAATGATGATAGAAAGAATACTACTTTTAATAATGATGATATCATATCATATATGTTAGGAATCTATATTATAATAAGAGAGCTGTCCGTCCGTCCGTCACACTTTCAGAAATTGAGAAAAAATTGAGAAAAAAATTCAGAAATTGTATTACGGGCGGCAATGTGAAGCTCAAGATTTTCATGACTGTGTTCTTTTCTGTAGTTTAGCCTGTCTGTTTGTGAAATTTATCCCGGGCAGTAATGGGGGAAGGGTGGGGGTGGGAGTAATGGGGGATGGGTGGGGGTAATGGGGGAGGGGGTTAGCCCCAAGTTGCATGAATGGGGTGAGAGAGGTTTTGGGAGATATCAGATTCAGAAATGTTGACACAATGTGAAGCTCAAAATTTTCACGGCTGCGTTCTTTTCTGTAGTTTAGCCTGTCAAACCGTCAGCGAAGCGACGGGAACTGTACTAGTAATAATAATATCTGAAACAAATATAATGTATTTTATTATTCATACGTGTTTTTAATTTTATTATTAGTCAAGTACTTTATATATGTTTATAATTTAAAAGCTAGAAGAATGGGTCTTTGGAACCACAGGTTCTCGACTTCCACAAAATGCATAAACTGTTCTCAGCAACCATGAACTTCGATCAAAGACTACCAATAGTTGGTTCACGCCCGAATTATATCGTGCAAATAATTTAATACCAAATATTTTGAAGAGAAAATAAGTTTGTGAAAGCGTATCATTTATATTAAGCTCACGACTCGTTTAGATTTTAAATACAACTTCACAAATTTTAACTCATTGGTTCTGAATGTGAAGTTCAAAATTTTGATGGCTGTGGTATTTCGTAAATTTATTGACCGACTGTCTTTTTCTCGATTTAACAAACGTGTGTGAAATTTGACTAGATATAAATAGGCTTTGCTCGCACTCGATAAAAGCCCTTTCAAAAATTAGAAATGTGCGTATTCAAATTTCTGGTGTTAGTAAAGTGGCTCATCATAAATATGAGTATTTATAAATATAAATTAGACTCTACATGAAAACTATTCCAAACTCGTACCCAAACGCACCAAAGTCTGGCTCCAGGAGAACATTCTCGATTTGAATCCCACTGAACACCCGTGGGAAAATGTTGTTTACGTTCTGAAAGGAAAAAATGCCCTCGAGCATTCCAAAAGTTTTGGAAATTTGCGAAAATGCGTAGAAAAACATTCTGGTTGAGCGTTGTCGAAAATTAACACGAGAGTCAATACCCCGCTCGTGTGTGACTGTGATCGAAGCAAAATGTGGTTCAACTAACTGCTAGACATGCCTTTCCGGGTTATGTATGTTATATATATTCCTTGGCGGACATCGGAATGGCGGACATCGGAATGGCGGACATCGGAATGGCGGACATCGGAATGGCGGACATCGGAATGGCGGACATCGGAATGGCGGACATCGGAATGGCGGACATCATCTCCAAAACTAAACATGATTGGTTAGGTTAAGTCTCGATATTTTCGTTAGTTTAATCCAAGAAGTTATGGAAAAATATGTTTTGGGAGATGGTGCGGGTTATTCCGATGTCCGCTTATTTCTTAAATCAAATATTGAATGGCCTATATTTGTGCATAGGTTCTAAAATTCCTAAACTTTGTGGCTGTCCGAACACACACACACACACACACACACACACACACACACACACACACACACACACAGAGGAAAAAAATATACACAAGAAAAGGCAGTGAATGGCAGTGTGATTCGCAAGAAAAAAGAAAATTCTTAACGCGTAATTGAACCGTTTTTTAACATGTGAACCTGAAATGGCGGTACACGACCCATAAAATCACCACCTTTTTGAATACTCCTCCATAACACGTGAATAAGTCTTTAGGGAATGTGAATGGCTACTCGGACCTTTTTCAAAATATTAATATAACGCAAAGCCAATTACTTTTTCAGATTTCGTTTTCGTTACCATTATGCATAAAAAAAAAATCTCAGTGTAGGGTTTTCGCAGATGGTACGAAAATAAGTAAGTTGATTATATGTATATATAATATTTAAGAATGTTAGAAAATTGCATCCTTATTCGGAGGATTCTTAACGACAGAAATTGTGAAGGAATTTGTGAATTTATGGCGCGGTAGCAACTGAGATAGTTTTCTTTACACTCAGCTAGAAAGCGATTAGGGAAAGGATTTAATAAGTCTGAAAAATATACGGATAAGGAATGAATTTCAAAACGAGAATCAAAATATGTAGGTACTAAAGCATCCCCCACCCCGCAAAAAAAAACACCCAGTAAAGAAAATCCAGTGGCTCCATCATCTATAACAGTGATTCTCAACTTGTGGTACACGGAACTCTTTTCGGTGGTACGCCAGAGGGTTATAAATACGCAGCTTGGGAATTGGTGACTCTTTTCATGATAATATTTTTAAAGGTGATATAACTCGTAGATGAATAACCCGTAACCTATCCGAATACGGGCATGCACAATCAAGGGCTACCTTCCCATAAATGATAAATTTTACACGAGATTTAAAATGATTTAATGCTAACGCGCGAGAACAAAATTTTGACGCAGTACAAATGTCGCTGAATATTATTAGAATGCTTATAACCTTTTAGAGGAGGCTGAAAATTCAAGATTTTGGTTAGGTGGAACCACCTTCCTTACTCACTGTTGGTACTTAAAAAAAAGCATGTTAGCAAAAAGTGGTACGTGGACCTTTAAAGGTTAAGAACCACTCGTCTGCATATTTTTATACATACTCGGGGAAGTAGCGAAACAAATTATTTATATACAGTACATACAGTAATACGGAATAAACCAAAAAGTCCCGTCCCATGTGGAATGTTGTTTGCTGTTAATTTAGCAAGTGCTGAAACTACGGACCGTGAAGCTGTCTGCGTGTCAATTCTCTTCATGAACTATTACTGACATTACGTAACACTGTAGGAGCGACGTAAGCACACACCTTTGGAATGTTCATTTATAGTTCCTCAATCGTGCGTGACCCTCACTCGTAAATCACGGACTTCAGGTAACTCCACAAAAAGGGGACATTTGAAAAAAGTGTGCCAACATCTCAACTAAAGTGTTACGCAATGTCCGTAGTAGCTTATGTAAGACAGTTGACATTATAAACAGCTTCACGTCCTGTAGTTTAAACATTTATCGAATTAACAAGCATTTCACATGAGCCAGAATTTTGGTTATCCTCACACACACACACCACACACACACACACACACACACACACACACACATATATAGGGCGGACAGTTGACTTAACTGGGCGTTCAATTAACCTAACCGGGCATTCAGTTGACCTAACCATTCAAACCTAACGAGTTGGTTAATTTTAATGTTAAAAAAGAGACCAAGGCCAAGACAACGGAAGATATGTTAATGATCTTAGAGAAGACGCTGGAAATTGTGGAAAGAAATTTTCAACAATCAAGTTATGTAATAGTAATACCCTGTTTGAAGTCATTTCATGAAACGACTGAAGGTTTCAGTCATTTCGCGAAGTGACTGAGTGAAACAGTCGTTTGAAGAAATAGCTAAAATTTTCAGACATTTCACGAAATGACTGATCACACAGCAGCTGACTGTAACATACTGTAATATATGGGATGAATTTCACAATTAAACACATGAAATGAATGAATCATACAAAACCCACAAGAAAAACAAAAATGATTCCAAGGCCTTTTGTGTATTCAGAAGTACACCTGACGAGGTGTACTTCTGAATACATGAAAGACCTTGGAATCGTTTTTCTTTTTGCTCGTGGGTTTTGTATTATATATATATGTATATGCACCTACAATTAAAACGGGGTTGACAAGCATCGGGGTTCTCTCTCATAGAACTGGTCGACCAGTGTTTAGTCCTGAATTTTCATCTATACCTAATCATTCTGTTGGTTGTGATCATCCATCTGATATTAATAATTTTTCTATTTTGTCAATATGTTAATACTGTTGGTCTGAAAATATTGGAGACTATGTTTATCCGTCCCTTAACAATTTGGTTGTTTCCATAAAACTTCATTGTCTAACGAACCAACTTTTTATCCATTGTCTATAGTGAAATTTTGTTATTCTAGTTTTAATCCTTGTATCACGGTGACTTCAGTTCCATCTGTGATATTTGTTTTATAATTTCGACTTGCTCGTATAACTGTTTTACTCTTGTATATTTGTCATGTTTTTAGATTTGCTGAAGATGAACCCAGTTGAGATTCGAAACGTCCTGTTGGAATAAGTATTTTATACAGTCGCTTCAGTCCTCATCTGAAGCTGTCGCTTCTTGCTTCTCGAAACTACAAGAGAAACCCTTGTTAATCGGATTAAATGATTACCTATGGACATCTCCTAATCACTTTGGTTTTAAAAGGTCCCACTCAACTGACCTGTGTATCTATGTACTTAAAGAAACAATATCTAAATACACTGACAGTAATTCAACTATTTATAGATGTTTCCTAGATATAAGTAAAGCATATGATAGAGTGAACCACAGTATTTTATTTAAAAAGTAAAAAACTAGAAGACAGGAAGGTTCTCCTGTACATATTAAATTTATTGAAATTTTGGTATTCCCACCAATCTTTTACCGTTAGGTGGCAATGTACTTAGTTGTACTATCCGAATGTTTTGGCTCTTCTTGCGAGGTGAGACAAGGCTCCTTGCTCTCTCCTATACTGTTTAATGTGTATATTGACGGATTAATTGCTTCACTTAATGAGGCAATAGTGGAATGTTGTATAGATAACACAAGGATAAATAACTTAGTTTATGCCGATGATATAGTGTTAATAAGCCTCTCTGTTAAAGGTCTGGATCGGCTACTAAAAGTCTGCGAAGTATATTCACAGATATTCTTTTTAATGTTACAAAAACTAAGGTTATGCAATTTCATCCTAAAAGCTGTAATCAGCCAGCTGATATAAGGTTTAAAATGAATGGTGAAGTAATTGAGGAAGTACAAGAGTTTAAGTATTTGGGTCAAACTATCACCAGCTCCTTAAGTGATGACTCAGATATAAGAAAACAATCTCGAAGCCTTTGTGCTAAAGCGAATATGACTATAAGGAACTTTCGGTTCTGTACAAGTGAAGCTAAAGACACACTTTCGTATTTTCTGCAGTAATATTTACGGACAGCAACTCTGGGTGAATTATAAAAAAGGTTCTGGCAGAACCCTAAATTTGCTGTACAAAGGTCTTTTAGACTATTACATAAATTACCCCCGAGATGCTCAGCTCCGCAAATGTTTGCTACCCGCAATGTCCCGAGCTTCCCGGAGGTAACAAGACGTGCTCAATACAGTCTAATGCAAAGAATTAAGAAATCAACCAACCCGATCATCCAAGCTATCCATGACTCCTGCCGTTTATCTTCTAAGTCCAAGCTATGGAATTCTTGGTACGAAAACGTCTGTCTGTAGCTCCACTTAACTCCGACATTACTGTATTATTTCTAACCAACTCTATATATTTTTATCGTTAGTATGTGAACTGTCATTGTATTAATAACAGCCAATAAACCTTTTTCATTTCATATATATATTATATATATATATATATATATATATATATATATATATATGTTAAACACAGACCGTGCATGGAACAAGGAACTCTTCTGGGAAAATTAAATCCACTATAGTCCGAATAAGTAATGGTAAATGACAAATACCATAGTTTTTCTTTTTCATGATGCAAGCCCGACGTGGGCAACGGGTCTCTCGCAAAGAGGTCCCATAAATATAGCTTCCCTCACCAGCTATCTGCAAAGCAGACAGGATCCAGCTTTGGGACATGGATCTAGGGTTTAAAGCAGCCTAGCCCTGCTACATTTAGAACCTAGGCTGCTTTAAACCCTAGATCCATGTCCCAAAGCTGGATCCTGTCTGCTTTGCAGATAGCTGGTGAGGGAAGCTATATTTATGGGACCTCTCTGCGAGAGACCCGTTGCCCACGTCGGGCTTGCATCATGAAAAAGAAAAACTATGGTATTTGTCATTTACCATTACTTATTCGGACTATAGTGGATTTAATTTTCCCAGAAGAGTTCCTTGTTCCATGCACGGTCTGTGTTTAACATATAAGTTTCTCAGGGGACCATTCTGAGTTTGTGTGTGTATATATAATATATATATATATATATATATATATATATATATATATTGCAGTGAAAAAAGTTTGTCGAAGTGACGTCTAGTCAAAAGGAAGGGGGCGGAGCTTCAGTGAAAAGTTGCCTGATAGTAATTTATTCGTCTCCGTTACTAGTGCCTCCCAAATCAGTTTAGTTTTCCATACAGTTATTATATTTCTCCAGAAAATTTAGTATTTTCCAACCCATTTCTTCATCCT
Organism: Bathynomus jamesi; assembly: GCA_023014485.1. NCBI lineage: Eukaryota > Metazoa > Arthropoda > Malacostraca > Isopoda > Cirolanidae > Bathynomus > Bathynomus jamesi. The sequence goes on from JAJOZX010005911.1 coordinate 253,945, forward strand.
TAACTCACTCACTCACTCTCTCTCATATGAGAGAGATAAAGAGAATAGAAAGAAAAACTTGGAAGAATTTGTACAAACTGGCTAATCCCTCAAGATCTTTAAAATCAAAGAAATAATGAAAATTTCAATCTTGATTCCAATTACTTTTTATTAAAAGATTTTAAGCAGACGTAAATTCCTGTAAAGTTTTTTTTAACATATGTTTCTCTTCTCTAATGATGTAATTTTTTTAAAAATTCATCGACTCTTTTGTTCATATTTCGTCTAAAATTTTTCTTAATTGGTTTATGATTGGGGGGGGGGGGGGGGGGGGGGGGGGGGGGGTTGCTCGGAGGTAGTAACACACGCATTAAATAGCGTGTAGATAGATACCTACGCTAATGAAAGATAATTAAAATGAAATAAGAGGTTTAGTTTTCTCATCGTTCGTTTAAAATTAATTCGTTCTCTTTGTTAAAGATTTGCCGATCAGATCGACAGCGTTCGAGTTTTATACAATTTTCACGTGTTGAAATAAAGTCGAATTTTATGAAATATATTTGTAGGCATAAAGTGGACTCGCATTGTTAATTAAGTTTATCTTACATAAAATGTTGACTCGATTTAGGTTAGGTTAGATAGCATTAACGCTCGGTTCATCTACAGCAGTGGTTCTTAACCTTTTTACTACCATGCCCCCTCTAGGAATTGGTCCTTCCCTCCACGCCCCCCTTCAATCAAAATAACATTCTCAATAACTTCTCAATATTAGCCCATGCTCTCGTTAAGAGAATAACAAATACAATTAGAGAAATTCCTGTTTCTAGGGGGGTGCGCCCCCCTGGTTAAGAACCACTGATCTACAGTATAAGTCTAGAAAATAATTGCTTTACTACATCTATTTAAAGAAAATAAAAATCGCTGGATTAGGAATGAATGAACATTGATTCTTTAAAACCATTTAAATATAAGGAAACTTTACCGTATCTTTAAAGATGAACCAAACGCGTAATGTGTCCAGATTACAGCTATTTGTGGCAACGCATTGAAATTCCTATTTAACAGTTCAGAAAAAGGGTTTTCAATGAAAATCCTTGAATTTCAGAAAACTTATAATCCTACGCAGTGTCGTCTAAATATGGAATATATTTTTAAATTATCGTATTACCGACTTAAAAGTGTGAAATTAAAGAGAAATTAACGTGTTAATTACGGAATTTGGTTCAGAAATAAACTAAAAAATGTATTTTTAATTTTTATCACTGATCTTGCCCTCGTATCTTCTTCCCTTCAGGTCAAATGGGAACTTGCAGAGACAAACTGCGTTCTCCTTAATCTATAAATACACGTTTGATGAATGCAATTCATCTTACATTTGGCAGAACAACTTGCTAATTTAAAGTTCAAATTAACAAGCGACGAGGACGTATTAGTCAGTCGAATATTTTACTTAACATTTTATATACAGGGTTTTCAGGTCGACCCTAGAAATATGGAAATTGGCAAAATTTGTAGTTTGACCTAATTTGTACTACTTCAATTACTACCTACTTGCTACAATTCCGCCAATTTCCATATTTCTAGGGTCGACCTGAACACCCTGTATATTGTTATTATTATTATTATTATTATTATTGAGAGAGAGAGAGAGAGATTCTTGCCAGAATAAAATGTGCACCTTTCATTACACACATTTTATTTTGACAACATGCACTTAAAGATGTACACAAGAAGTCAAAATAATCAAGTGATAGGTTTTCCACAAGTCTCATGAAGAATTAGGATACTATTGGCAGTAAAGACCCGGTTTTTCTATGACGACGTAGTCAAGATTCTATTAAGGTTCGATTCAATTTTCTTTAGAGTTACCACAGATGTAGTTGTGGTTAACCTTAAACGTGATCCCAAACACGCTCAGTAGAGCTCGTGTCAAGGTTTCTAGTAGCCCAGAGAAGATCCCTCGGCCATTTTCTCTCTTCCACTGAATGCTAGTTTTGAAGATGTGACTTACAGTACAGTCCTGCAATTTGACACTATTTAACTGCTACACACCGAAATCGAACAGTAGAACGCGGCTATCTCGAGAATAGTTTAGTGTTTACTGGAATTAAGTCGTTCATCGGTGAATACCAGATCAATGTTTACAGCTTCCAAATCGCTACCGAAATTATAATGTTGAATTGTAGGCTACAAAGAGATTTAAAAAAATGCATGATTAGCCGTTCTTGGTATACCTACTTGACGTGAAGTAATTAAATTGACATCATCTTGACATCATCTTGATAGAGATAAAGCCTTCAAAATACCATGGGTCTGAGGCTCGTCGTCTTGACCAAATTTTACATTGGAGTCTATAAATAACTAATTCCACGCAAATAGTTGTTAGTTTTTATAAACCTTTTGTGCGGATTGAACTTGAAAAGGCGAGCAAAAACTTAGTGTCTTCTACATCTACTGATGATCGTCCTGGTCAGCTTTGTTTTATTGGACGAAGGCTTTGTGATGCCATGAAATGACTCGGTTTAGTTTTTATAACTTTTTTAATTGCAGTGAATGCGTATATTTCAGTCCGTTTTAACCACTCACTCGAGTTCCGTACATAAATTCCGTGGATTTTCCAATTGAATTGTGAAGTTGTGTTAATTTATATAGAAATATATTTCCTTTTAAAATCTCGCCTTTTTACCATTGGTTGAATAAAGTGCAAGAATTGCAAAACCAGCGCTATGCAAACAGTGGTTTAAAGTATACATTTCATGTCCTTTGCTACCACACTTTTCTACCATTCTCTCCTATTCGCTGTCAACATATGAGTATCAAGTTATTTCAAGTATCCCAACACTGTTCCTTTCATCTTCACCAGGAAACGGGATAAAGAACAGTTGCCAATTGTTTTTGTTAAGTAAAGAAATTATTTCACTAATCTGACGCGTTCTCTATTATATATTATATATATATATATATATATATATATATATATATATATATATATATATATACAGGGTGGGCGGAAAGTAGCTCCCTATTTTGGATTGGTAAAAAAATACGTATATTATCCATTTATTTCAGAAGAAATAATATGAAAAGGTAGGCATACATGTAGGTTTTCTCTAAAATTCAATGTGGGCTCCAACTCTTTCCACCAGCTTCTGGAGCCGCCCAGGAATGGCGTCCACTGACTTAGCAGGAAACTCCGGCGGGATGGAGGACATGACTTCCCGAATTCGGTCCTCCAGTTCTTCCAACGTCCTCGGTTTGGTGCGGTTACTTCTTCCTTTACCCACCCCCAAGAAAGAAGTCGCACGGTTACCGCGAAAAACGGCAGAATCGGTTCAGTGTAACGGTGTGGTGTGGTATGACCTCAGATCAGGTTGTGGGCCCGTTCCTTCTGCGCAACACCATGAATGCTGAGCGGTACCTTGCTATGTTGCGAAACGAGGTCTGGCCGGTTGTCAGCACATGGAGAACATCGACGATCTGATATTTATGCAAGATGGCGCCCCCCGCACTTCGCTCTTGTTGTCCGTGAGTGGCTGGATGCTCACTTCCCTGGCGTTGGATGGGTCGTCGTGGTCCA